>CM035808.1:8587011-8831651 GCA_020466095.1 Chlorops oryzae
TCTGTTCTTTGAAATTTTTAAAATTACTTTAATATAAAAAAAAAAAAACCACCCGAACGTCCGATCTCCTCTAGAATGATTTATTTTCAACTATCAATTTAACCCTCTTTACCTCTCTTTATTTATAACGGTGCATCCTTTTGAACTCCACAAACGAGGATTAAATTGTAAAATTCATGTTGACCATTAGACCCATGCCAGCAGCGATGAATTACGAGTTCATCTTAGTCGCCCGATGTCCCTTAATTAACCCTTTTGATGCATTTTTTCATTTTGCGCCCAGAGTAGCCAGATGTGTTTACGATAATTTTGGTCAAGCGGAAAATCTTTAAGACGTGAAAATGTTATCCCGCGGCACGATGGTCATGACCATTGGTTGGTTGAACTGCGAATTTTCACCCCATCACTGGGCCGGGCAATTTCATAGAAGATTAGTCCGAAATTCGTTACGCTGACCAGCCCAACTCATATTCAAATGAGGCCACAACCCTAGAATGTTACGAGGATCGAACGATGGAATTGCCGGTCATTATAATAAGAGCAGAGCAGGCCAAAGATGCGCTGCAGTTTAAAAAGGTTGCCCAAGAATGAGAAGAGATCGTAAGATCGTCAAAAAAAAAAAAAAAACCAACCCCCAAAGAGAAGATCTCTTCACGTGATCTTCTTGATTGTATTTTTTGTTTTTGTTTTCTATTTTTTTTTTTTTTCTTTTGATAATCAAATTTCTCGCATCCTACTTTGTGTGCTTTTGTTCGTAGTGGACAATGGTCAAGTCCGGGGCTTGTGTCCTTAACATTTTGCGGCGTCCATTGCATTTTGTGTCTTTTCTCTTTTCAATGAAAACTTGCTGACCTGACCCTTCGTGGACATTGCTCTGTTTATTGTTGATTAGCATGCAGGAAATTGAAATACGATGAAGAAGACGACGAAGAATAAGAAGAATGTGAAATTCGTATTATTTATGTGTCCAGTTTTGATTGCATGTCCCGAAAAAGGATGACTTTTCTTTGTCTTCCCTCGATGCGAGCGAAAGTTTTTCTCATACGCTGGGAACTTTTTTTTGGGCGCAGTCGCTTTCGTAATCTTTATAATTTTTTTTTTTTTTTTTTTCTAAAGTTTGAATAAGTAATTTTATTTCTGGTGAAGTGGTCACCTGGTGTGATTAGAAGAGGTCTCAATTATTTTGCATAATTCAAGAGATACTTGGGAGGAACTTAAGTACTGGATACTTTAACTATGTCTGTTTTATCGTGTACCTTTTTGAGAGTTGTTGAACGGGTTGTCTATGCCAAGAAGAGCACTCGAATTGATATATTACGTCGAAATGACCAACACTATTGAATTGCATCAGGCAATTTCTAGTGAAAAATTCCCCATTTATCAGTAAATTCATTTTTTTATAATTACTAAGTCACTTTTCAGTGCGCTCTTGAGAGGTTTAGAGGATGTTTAGAAAATAATTTATGAGAATTTCTATTGTAATACGGGATCTTATTCTCATTTGAATGCAAAAAAATTACGTTTTTCATCCTTTGAAGGCTTCTCTAGCAGCGTGCCAATATTTTGGAGTTGCCGTTCCTTTTGGGAGGCTTTTGAAAATCTCTTTTGCGCTATTTTCCATAAAAAATTTCCCTCGGAAAAATCATTTGAACTGGCATCACTGACTGATTCTTTCCCCAATTCCTTATCCCACGTTTTGGCCATGATACAAGAAAACAAGATAGCGCCACTTGAGAGAGGAATCGTCACAAACTCAAAATCGCGATTCATTGTTGTTGTTTCCCATGTTAAACCGGCTTTTTACTTTTTTGAATAGCATGGGAAACAACAACAATTTCTCGCTCAGTGACGTCACAAACTCAGTTTTTGGCTCTCAGAGAGAGCCTCAAAATAGCGGTACTGAAGTGGCGCTATCTTGTTTTCTTGTATCATGGTTTTGGCATTGAACTTTTTTCTCTCATGCGAGATGATAAATTTGCTTACTGACGGCGCCGAAATATGGTTCTTCTGTCTCCTTATCATAATTCTTCGGAATAATAAGAGAAGGTTCATTGGATCGTTTTTCTTCATCGAATACTGAATTTGTTAAAACAGTTTTCAAACGATTAAATTTAAAGAGAAATAGTTATTTTATATCTTCCAAGATCTTGCAAGATATTTCGCCTAACAGAGATCGCTTGTGAACTTATATAATTACATCATTTTATGTTGGTCTCTTAAGAGAGAGGAGAAGAATCGGAAACATAAAAGGAAATCCATTATCAGATCATTTGATGAAAGCAAAGATTCAGCAAGGAAAAAGAGAAAAAATGCTTCAAAGTTTTAAGCGTAATTAAAAAACTGCAGTGGAGGGAAATCGTTGTTCATATGGTTTTGCTGCTTTTAGCGTAAAGATCGTCTCAATAAAAATGCTGTGTGTCGGAAGTTTCTTGGAAATACCAAAAAAAAATTTTATGTTTCTGAAATATAATTGAATTGTCTAAATTTTTGTTTATAACTGGTTATTTTTGTAGCTTCAGCTCTATAAAAAAATTGAAAATTTTTATTTTAAAACCGAATTTCAGAAAAATTTTTTCAGTGTATGCTATTTTCCGATTTTTGGTTTTTTACTTTTTCAATTCTTGAACAAATAAAGAAACAATATTTGAATTATCTCAAGTCGTTTCCGAGATATAAAATTATGAATAAAAGGTAAATATTGAAATTTTCCAAATTTTCTATTTTCAAATTGCAACAACAACAACAATTGAGGGAACTTTTCTTTTATACTTTTTGGACATTTAAATATAGCCATAACCTTTCGATATAAGGTCAAAAGACCAAAATCCCAAACCCACTATCGTCCACTGTGTCCACATTTCTCGCGATTAGACCTTTCTGTAAGGATTTTCGGGGGTTAAAGGGGGGTGTTAGAAAAAAAAATGCGAGGTAAAAAATTTTTTTTTGCCAAATTCGGTTTCAGCACATAAAAATACATAGCAAATGATATATCTTATTCGAAAAGACAGCACACTTTTTTTTTGTCAGCCAGTGTAATTCATGTCCTTTGGCGATTTCTGTAATACCTACAATAGCTATCGAGAAAGAAAAACTTTTCCATCGAGTTATGGCCTTAGACTGGCATTACTTTGATCTAGTGATGATCATCAAAATAAAAATAATCTTCATGAAATTTTAGTTTGAAAAAATTTGTTCTTTGATTTATACCAGTGACGTGCTAAGGGGGTCATTTTGGGGCTCAAACCCCTATGCGAATATGGGAAGAATCACGAGAGTAGGTACATAAGAAAGTAGTCTTGATATGCAGCCCGATTCTAAATGTTCAGGGGTGTCACAGAATCCGATAGTTGTCGGAATCGGAATTAAAACCGATCGAAATTTCATACAGAATTTACAAATTTTGTCGTTTTTGGCTTTGAATCGGAACCACTATTGGTTTTGAGTTGCACAGAACCCTATTTTATCGGGCTGTCTATCAGATGCATATATATATATGAAAATTCAGTCAACTAAAATTTCAATTCCGAGAGCTATCGGATTCTATAACAACCTTGATTCTCGGGGTATTTTTCCGTGCGGATTCGAATAAAATTCTGCCTTCTCTAAGCACATGGAAGGGAATATAAAGGGCGCAAGACTTTCGAAACATTTTTAAACCGAGGTCTTCTAATTCTTATCTTAATTAATACTTAGAACAATTTGAACTTTTTCTAGGGAAAAATTCCCACGGATTATTCACTTAGAATAGCTCTGATGGAGTTTTCTAATGCCGAAAACCCTTCCCAAAATTATTTTCTGCATACCAGCCTGATTCGAATACTCGTACAGTAAAGAAAAGGTGCCGCTATATTTTTCTTTCCCAATCATTTAAAGCTGCCATCTAAAAATGTTGAGCATGTTCTTCTCGATAATTAGCTGAATAATGCCACGCGATCACGTGAATGATAATTGCTGTCTAGTACCTTCAATTACTGCCAGACCCACTAACATAAAATTCGGCAGCAAGTGTTTTTATTGAGCAGCATAAAATGCTCGACTCTAACTAGTATTCGATCGCGGCAGCTGGAACATAAATGATCCTGTTTCATCCCTATTGCTTTCACAATTTTCTAGCATCGTTGAAATTTTTTCCGCGTCATCATCCAAGAGGAGGGTAGAGATGAACTCGATTGTATCTTTTACGGCCGTTCAAGCTGTTCTTAACAATTATCCTAGAGCGTGTGCCTCTTCATCGCGCTTGGGCTAAGGTGATGTTGGGGAACGAAAATCGCGTGATATGTACCCACAAGAAGAGCAAGTACAAAGAATTCACCTGCTCTCTACTTTAATATTTTAAATACTTTTTACAATCATCGAGTATTCTGTAATTATCTTTTCGACATACATACATTCTTTAAAGGACTACAGAAAAAGAGTTAAGAAAAAGTTACATTGAAGTTGACAGACCTCCTTTCGTTAGGAAGCATCGATTTCGTTGAACTTTCTCATCAGATGCTCACGAATTTTTGGGCTCGTGAAATTTGAGAAGTGTGAACGCATGATACGTCTACATCAGATCAATGTCAGACCATTTTTTTTTTTTTGACGTGCTTAAAAAAATGATGAGAGGTTTTAATGTCTTTAAGCATCCTCTGACCGGGTTTTAAGGAAGTCGACTGACAAATTATTTCCTTTGAAAAGAAAGGAGAGAGTTTTTTTTTATGGGAAATATTGAGAAAAAGTCTTCTTTTCTTTGCAAGCAATGTCTTTGTCCTGTCCGATAGTCTGCTTTAAGGACCTTCTCTGATGCGACGGTGTTTTGTCCTATAGTCGACTTCTCACTTGGTCGTTTACTGTTAATCTCTGGGCTTCTATCATCAATGGCACAAGAAGGCACTGGAGATATTATCGTAAAATGTACTCAATTGTTTGAAAGGAAATTGGGTGGCCTACTGGTTAATGTCGAATTCGATTGATAGTCGCTTTCAAAGAAGCTACCCTGCAGGAAGCCTGTTGGCACATGACCCAATGTCTACAATGAGTCAATAGGTATAGTTCATCTATGTCGACAATGTCAACAAGAAGTCTATATATTTAATTTTTGTGATACCATAAATATTTTTCCTGAAAGCTTTTTGGTTTTTAAACTATTATTTACTTTAAAAAAAGTAAATAAATAAAAAAAATAAACAAACAAAAAAAATCCAGTGCTCGCGCGAGATTTGAACACGCGATCTTCAGAGCTCAAGGCAAGCACTCAAAGCATTGAGCCACCAAAGGCACACGAATGGCTCTTGCTATTGACGTACTAAAATAAATGCCTTCATAATGGTTCCCTCGTCAATAGCATGTCTATTGTTTGTCTCCACTATTGGTGGTTTGGCAATGACAAGCAATGTTAATTGTCTATAGCGGTTTGCATTGCGAAGGGCATAATTTGTCAGTAGTACCTACTGTTGACGCGGACACTAGAAAAAGAGTATCGATTCACTACTGTCATTTCCTGCAGGGTAATTTTCAATCCTTTCTAGAGCCACTATAAACACCTATTTAGTTGAAATGTCGTTAATGTAAAATTAAATATGGATGATGCCAATCATGTCATCTCATTATTCAAAAATGAAGCTTCCTTAAAACGCTGACATCTTCCGTCAAAAGAAAAAAATAAGCCTAAAAGATGTTATGAGTGAATTAATGAACCCATCAGGATAACAGCGAGAATCCTAGAATCCTCTTGCTTCGAGCTCTTTTCTCATCGTGACTCATCTTAAAGTCAAAGCTGGTTCCTTAAACGAAGTAGTCAACATTATTCATCCTTATTCCGTTTATCCTTAAAATGTAGTTTCTTTGGTACCTTCTCCTTTGGCTAGCAACGCAATGAGCTCGGTCCGAGAAAATTTTATGCGACAGGTGCACCACTTACATTGGCCCAGTATGCTGTTTATAATTTTTTTTTTTTTTTTGTACCATATCCATCGTAAGGGTGAATCTTATTTGCCCCAGAGGTTATTCATCATGGAAGTGAACTTTTGGGTTCTTTGCCCTATGGGAAGAATGAACGGAAAGAAGAACGAATATAGGAATGCATAAGGATAATTTTTTTCAACGCACCGTTTTCAATGCTGCTGTGCAACGAGAACGGTTGTATCCTTTGTGTCCGATGAACTGAAATCGATAGGTCAGGTTCAAAAAACGAAGCACGTTGGACGAAAATATGTGATAGCATATTGAACCGATATGGCTTATAAACGTTTTTTTTTTTTTGGTTCTATTTTTAACCTCTTAACTGATAAACTAATTTATAAAGAAGCAATTTTTTTGATATTGAGGTAGTTGTTGAGACAATTGAATGAGAATTTCACAAGTAGAGCTAGGTAAAAATTATTTCAGATGGAGATGGTAAAATACTGGGGTCTCCCAGAGCAGTATTTCGCATTCCTCGAGTGAAGGCAATAAAATGATCTTTGTAATATCTCTTCCTAGCATCGGAGGGAAATCACCCCGCTTTATCTCTCTTTTACTCTACATCCCTCTCTCTTTTCTCTCTCGATTTCTCTCTCTCCTTTCGATCTATTTTCTATCTCTCTCTTTCTTTATCTGTTTCTTTTCGTTTCCCTTTTTTAGTTTCTTTTTTCTTGCTCTCTCTTTTTTTATTTCTATTTCCTTATCTCTTTTCTTTCTTCTTATTCTCTTCCCACTTTCGCCCTCTTTCTCTTTTTGTCTCTTGTGCCATTTTTATTATCTTTCTCTCTCTTTCTTCCTGTTTTTGTCATTTTTTTATATCTCTCTGTCTCTTTCTCACTCTTTCTCTCTTAATGAATCCCTTTTTCTCTTTCTATTTCTCTCTCTCTTTCTTTCTCTCTCTCTCTTTCTCATTTTCTGTCTTTCTCTCTCTCTTTCTCTCTCTCCCTTTCTCTCTCTCTCCCTTTCTCTCTCTCTCTCTCTCTCTCTCCTTTCTCTCTCTCCTTTCTCTTCTCCTTCTCTTCTCCTTTCTCTCTCTCCTTTTCTCTTCTCCTTCTCTCTCTCCTCTTTCTCTTCTCTCCTTTCTCTTTCTCTCTCCTCTTTCTCTCTCTCTCCTTCTTCTCTCTTCTTTTCTCTCTCTTCTCTCTCTTTCTCTCTCTCTCTCTTCTCTCTCTCTCTCTCTTCTCTTCTTTCTCTCTCTTTCTCTCTTCTCTCTCTCTCTTTCTCTTCTCTCTTCTCTCTTTCTCTTCTCTTCTCTCTCTTTCTCTCTCTCTTTTCTCTCTTCTCTCTCTCTCTCTTTCTATCTTCTCTCTCTTTCTCTCTCTCCTCTTGATTCTCTCTTCTATCTCCTAAAACTTATACAAATTCAATTCGGGTGCATTATCTCGTTATCAAATAAACATTAGTATTCACTCTCTTTAATGATGTTGATAAGCTTCTTCTAGTCTTTATTCTATATGCACTTTCCTTTTGTAATTCTACCGAGCTATCGAATTACAAAGGCAAAGAGCGTATAAAAACTATCGAGTAACAAATTACCCAACTACGGGTAGCAAAATTAATTCGTTAGCAAATCAATAAAATATTAGAAATTCGATTGTGAAGTAGGAAGGTTGAATTAAGACAGCTTCAACCTTCTTTTATTAAAAAAAAAAAATCGATAAGAATCGAGACCATCGGATGTTTGATTCGTCTGTTTCCGTTTTAAAACCATTTGATAGAGTTTACCCACAAGATCCGATATTTCGCTTTTTTTTTTATCAAAGTACTTGAGAAATCATTAAAATGACTCATATGAGCTGAAGAAATTTTGTTTTTAAAAGATTTCAGCACATCGTCAGCGTCATTACCGCAGAGAAACGAGATAAGAATGTCAAAAAATAAATTGATTAAGAGTAAATTGTATCGATAATTTTTGAAGAATGATGGTAGAATTTTGAATGCTCTTCAAAAGAGATTTCTTAGGAATCGGTCTCCCATTTAGTTACGTACTCTTTCTGTCTTATTGTCATGGAAACCAGTCTCGAAATTAAATAATATTCGAGCATTATAAATCACGACTACCAATCAAAGAACAGGATTCATATGGTTCCCAGAAACTGTTGAAATATACATGTATGTATATAAGTATGCACTTCCAAGGGTTAGAACAACAAACATTGGCAACATAAGGCAACATTTAAAGGGGTGGATGGTCGAGAAAGGCCAACGGTCAAGCAACGACAAAAAAGATGAAAATTTTATACGAAAAATTCATTGGGCTTTAAAGGATTGTTTTTCTTGCAATTGAGTAGGTATATGAGTATGTTCCTCTTAAGGGTGATAAATTGAAAGGTGATTTTGAATATTTCACATTTCTCGGAATTCAATTTAAAGGAAGAAAACTCAAACTTTTAGATTTTTGGAAGAAAATGGTAGGGAAAATAGTTGCTCCATATAGAAGGGGATACATTTCGATTTTCTCGCATTAACTTTGAACACCTTCGCCTTCGGTTCAACAGAGTCTCGAATTGCGTTTCAAAAAAAAGCAAAAAGGACGCGAAGGACATGGCAAAGGGAGATATGTACATAAGAGTCGAAGAATAAAACGTCAAACCAAACTACCAGCAACATTGAATCGCGTTTTCTCTCGTTTTATCGATCGATGCAGGAGGGTACTACGCTTTAATACAGCCGCACACAACGGTTCGCCTTGAAACACCGAAACCGATGCCCAGTCAACGTTAAATGAAGCCAAATGCAGAACGGAAATGCCGCAGCGCCAAGTAAACACAACAGCAACGTTGCGCAACGGAAACAGAAAACATCAAAGCTGCTGGCTGAGTGATACGTTCACCATCGTACCGTACCACCTGAATGAATCCACCCAAATGCTGAAAATTGCTGGGTGCTTTTCAACGAACTCAAAAGGAAAGGTTACCAACGGGGATATGGCGATTGTTTGGAGGATAATCAGAACAAAAAAAAAAAAAAAAAGAAAGGAAGAAAAAAAACGTGGGTATGAGGAGAAAGGAACATCGTCGTAGATTCTGTTTGGTTAGCGTCATGCTTCGTGAGTCATTCACAATTTCTGCTGAATTCCAAGGAAAAATGTATACAGCTGAGAGCTTTAACAGGAAGTAAAAAGAAGCTTTCTTTAGAGGTTTTGAAGTTGTGTTCAAATTTCCAATAACTGAAATCGTAATTATAATCCCAGAGAGAATAATTTCTTCTTAATATTTTCGCCATTTTTGTTTTTTCGAAAACCTCTCAATTATTCCTAATTTATCTAATGACCTTTTGACCTCATCAAATTAACTTTGCAACCGAATCAAATTAAAAATTTTCATGCGATTAAAAGAATATACAAAGCCCTTTTATCCCAAAAGTCACCACAACATCACGCGGATTCGAATAGATTTGAAATGCGCATCCCTTGGGCGAACGGATGAGTGAAAAACCCACCCCCAAAGCTTGATTTTTTTTTAGTCCTTTAAACACGCTCATTTGGCGGTAATTTATCATGAAAGGACGATGGAAGCATCATCACCTCAAACGAATGAGCATATAAACAGACAAATTGACTCTTGAACGCGAGGCATTGAATTTCGCTGAGGGTGTGGCATTTAACCTCGGATGTGGGGGGGATGTCTTTTTGGGCTTGGCATTTTATTATTGAAGAGATAATAAGATAAAAAAAAAACAAAAACAAACAACCAGCGAGAATGAGATGTGTTGCGGATTTATTAGATCACCTCAAACTGTTGTTGAGTATTAGGAAAGTAGATTAAATAGTTAACAAAGGATATTACATATTAAGGATCGATTATAAGCGAATGCGAAGGAGAGATATGGGGAGAGATTGCGAGAGGAAAGGAGTGAGAGGAGGGCGAGAGAGAAAGAGAGAGAGAGAGAGAGAGAGAGAAGAGAGAGAGAGAAAAAGAGAGAGAGAGAGAAAGAGAGAGAGAGAAAGAGAGAGAGAAAAAGAGAGAGAGAGAGAGAGAAGAGAGAGAGAGAAAAGAGAGAGAGAGAAAAGAGAGAGAGAGAGAGAAGAGAAAAGAGAGAGAGAAAAAGAGAGAAAGAGAGAGAAAAAGAAGAGAGAGAAAAGAGAGAGAGAGAGAAAGAGAGAGAGAAGAGAGAGAGAAAGAAGAGAGAGAAAAGAGAGGAGAGAAAGAGAGAGAAAGAGAGAGAAGAAAGAGAGAGAGAGAGAGAAAAGAGAGAGAGAGAGAAAAGAGAGAGAGAAAAGAAGAAGAGAGAAAAAGAGAGAGAGAAAAAAGAGAGAGAGAGAAAGAGAAAAATAAGAGAGAGAGAAAATAGAGAGAGAGAAAAAAGAGAGAGAGAAAAAAGAGAGAAAGAGAGAGAGAGAGAGAAAAGAGAGAGAGAAGAGAAAGAGAATAAAAGAGAGAGAGAAAAGAAAGAGAGAAGAGAGGAAAGGAAAAAGAGAGAGGAAAGGAAAAAGAGAGAGGAAAGGAGATAGAGATAGGAAAGGACATAGAGAGAGGGAAGGAGAGAGATAGGGAGGGAGGGAGGACGGGAGAAATATGTTGATAGAGGGAGACTGATGGAGGGAGAGAGAGGGAGGAGAAGGAGAGGAGAGAAAGGAGAAAGATGTTGAAGGGAGATGAAAGGGAGAGGAGGAGAGAAAGGAGAGGAGAGGAGAGAGATGGAGAGGGAGAGAGAGGAGGAAAAGTATAAGGGAATAGAGGGAGAAAGATGTTGATAGAGGGTGAGAGAGGGAGAGAGACGGAAAGAGATAGAGACATTGAGAGTTATAATAAGCGAAATAGAGATGCCTTATAGGCAGCCTTAAAATAAAAGAGATCCTCTTACCTTCATGAAAGGATCCAAATATACGAGAAGATTTTGCGGAGGTGGTTGTGTGTTTTTCATATTATTTTGAAGAGGTCCTGACTTCCTCTAGTGGACAACGAAAGTTCAACCTTTTCTAATACATAATTTCCCATAACCTATTCTTTGTTTTCTGCTGTATCGGTCAGGTCAAAGGCAACTGCTAGACACTGAGAGGAAATGAAAAAATAGATCTTGCTCAATTACGAAGAGATTTTGTTTGTAATCTGTTATTAATTCCTCTCAAATACCCCAAATTGTAAAGCCAAACCAAAAAAAAAAAAAACAAATAAAAAATCCAATTAGTTCTCAATAAACGCACCTTTATGCAGACATCCACACCTCGACATAAAAGTTTTGATAAATCATTGCTTAATGAACAGTAAAAAGGAGAACGAGAACACGGAAAACATCTGCCGACAGTTAAGCAATATGTCAGATAAAACAATGCGAGTCAAAAGGCACGCGCCGAAGGAGCCTTTGAGCCGCTCTACAAATCGATTGTTGAGAGCAACCCTCGCAAACGCTTGCCCACACCTACATGAGAAACGGTTTTTGAGCTCAAAAAGAGATCAATTTTTACGAGTCCAAAGCGAAGCACGGCTAACGAATGCTCTTGACCGTCGTCGGTTCGGTTGATCTGGTTTTTAAATATAGCACGCGCCACTGACCGCAAACGACGACGACGACGACGACGAAGACGACGATGAACTCAGCAGCCAGATGGAATCATTGAATGCCGTTTAGGTTGATTGGCCTTATATTTTTGGTAGCAGAGAGAGAGAGAGAGAGAGAGAGAGAGAGAGAGATAAGAGGAAGAAGAATAAGAAGAATACGCAAGATAAAAGGGCAACATTGTGTACATAAATCCTTCAACGCTCGATGTTCGATCATCTGCTCAAAAGGACGAATAACTGTTGTCCTTTGTTTTGATTATGAAGCAGAAATTTAACCAAAAAGAGTTGAATGATCATGAGGAGAGATCGCAAATACAAAATTAACACTTTGGATCCTTTTAGATCTTTGTATGGATGCGTTCAGTTAATTAAAAAAGTAAGAAAAAAAAAAACAAGCTGAAAGAGTCCTTGTGATGCTTCACCTTTTGTTTTCCCTCCATGATTTCGAAAACATCTTGCGTGTCCATCAATAAAAGTTACCTCATCGAATTCTGTCTTGAAATGCAGCATCCTTAAATTGTGATGCAGATGATGCAGAGAAGCTGCTCATTTACATTATCGTTTCACAGGTCTTAAGGACATCTTTCGAAAGGACGTGTAGTGGTTCGATATTGCTACAAGAGCACGTCTTCACTGATGTGGGTTTTATTTTGAAATGAAATTGAAAAAATGGTTCATGGGACACCAAAGGAAATGCACCTGTTGAGGTTCATTAATCAACAATGGCATCATATAAGGCAAAGGATATCGACGCAATTAGTATTGATCGATCGAATAAAATGTATGACATATGAAAGGCTCATCAAAATTCAAATAAATTCCCTTCGAACTATGTACCTACATATGTATGTGTAAAAGTCCTCCTCCATATAAATCCGTACTTATTTTTTCTAAGTACTTGAACTTCTTGTACTGGACGCCTTCTTATCTTCGGGCAACAGTTGAACAGATCGCCGAGAAGGAAAGAGAACAGGCTCTCTCTCTCTCTCTCGCTCTCGTATACCTAGAGCATTGCGATGCATGGATACTTTATCCACTTGATCGCGATCGGCATATTAATTCCGTGGGGCAGCCTTTGGCAATCTCATGAACAACATCCGCAATCAAAATTTTTACGCCGCTCGAAAGACGAAAGACGAAGACTTAGGCCTGGAGAATCTTCAAATAAATCTTGACGTAACATGTCATTAATTTAATACTCACTGGAATCGTGAGTACGAGTAGCAGAAAGAATGAAAACGTGCAATTGGGTACGAGTAAAAGCAAAGACGATGGATGGATGGATTGCGTTAAGTGAAGTCTATGGTCGTCTGTCTGCGTACCTTTCTTCGGAGCAGAAGAATTCAAAGATTTGATTTTTCTACCGCATACATTCGCGTGTGATGCATACTAATTCTGCGTCTTTTATTATCACTGCCATCATCATGATGATCGTTTCTTCATCATTATGATCATCATTATGATCATCGTCATCGGCGTAGATCGTTTAGCATCCAATTTCATTTTTATTTTCTTTTCTTTTTTTTTTTTTTTTTGTATAATTCTTCTCTTTATTCCTGATTTAAAATGCTACACCCGCACCGTAAGATTGCACTTCATCCGGTAGCTGTGCTCGTTGACAATTGTGGGAATTACACCATGGCTGCGTTAAGTCTGAGCCAAGAAGAATAAATTTTACTCAGCGGACGTGAGGATGCCGAATGGTGGTCGGTGGTATGGAGTTTGGCTCTGTTATTTTGAAATCGAAGAAGTGGCTTAGAGTTTTCCTGCGTTCGTTGGAATTCTCCTGAACTAAAAAGGCCCTCAGTTTTATGGTCAATTTATTTATTATTCTAAACCTGTTGTGGATCTAAGTACCAGTCATAAAAAGTTGCACTTGGCTTTCTGTTTTCAAGATAGCGCTTAGGGTAATTGTGGTCTTGAAGCCTGAACTTTCAGTGAGAACATAATCGATTTTATCAGGCTCGGGGAGAGGAATTTCGGTCCGAAATATTTTTTTCTTGAATGGTCCTTAGTGTGTATTTAACAGTAATGGTTAACAGCTCGGGGCCTTGAAGTAGAAGCCCAGGCCCAGTGGCGTGTCCAGAGAAAGAGTGCTTTGATAGTGCTTATATTTTCGACAGTGGTATATTGAACAATTATAAGATATTAACCCAAAAAATATTTGGGGGGCTAGAGGAAGTTTAGAGAGTTATGGTCCAAAAACCCAAAAAATCCGAAAAATCGGAAAAATTCATGGCGTCCGATTTCGATGAAATTTTATATATACAATAAGTGAAAAATTCTAAGAATTTTCGCACTAAAATTTAAAAAAAAAAACTGGTCCTTTTGGACCAGTTTGGAACTAGACCAAAACTATACCAAAACTAGACTAGTTGTAATCCGTTTCTTGAAAAAATTTTGACGCAAAATTTTTTTGAATTTTTCACTTATACTATAATATAATATAAAATTTCATTGAAATCGGACGCCATGAATTTTTCGGATTTTTTGGGTTTTTGGGCCATAACTCTCTAAGCTTCGTCTAGCCCGGGGCAAAGGACAAAGAAGTGCTTTGGAAGTTGAGATGTCCTTTATTAACGACCTTGTTAAAGATGAATTGCCAGGCAGGGCCCAAAGTTAGGTCAAAACTTATCAATCGGAAAGCATCCGTGGTTAAAAGCCGTTCCAAGGATATAGTCTCATTGAACAAATACCAGAAAATGCAGCCTACTAACAAAAGAAAGTTAGCACAGCCCAAGTATAGCGGGATTGCTGAATTCCTTATATTAGGGGTATTCACAAAGGCGTGTTAAAAACGTCGGAAAATCGGAAAATTGCGACTTCTTAAAAAAAATTTTAAACTTTTTTTTTATCTTGCACAACTTTTTAAGCAGATAAAATTTTCCGATTTTCCGACTTTACTATTTTCCGACCCCTTTGTGAATACCCCTATTATATTTCTTATGGTTTTTTTTTTATAACAGAATAACAAGGATAACGTTGACCAAAATATCCTTCTATCGTGAATATGAAAGCTTTAACCCTTTCATCCTAAAGGCGCACAAGAAACTGAAGGAAAGAAAATCGATTTTTATGGTTGAATTATTCTCGCCTACTTTTTCGTGACATCCCACAATGTTCGAAAGACGGCTTCCAAAGGACTCGATTTCAAAAGTAAATTCCAGCGATAAATTCAAAATAAAAAAAATAAAAAAAATTCAGTTCGGCAATGTTTTATGCAAATAGCGCATCGTACGCTCAGCCACAATAGGTGAAGACTGTACCTTCGCATGCACATGCGTTCGGAAACGAGGCAAAAACTTTTCATCACCGTCATCGTCTCCGTCATCGTGCCCGTCCGTCCCAGGTCGACGACGAGAATGTGCTCCACGACCACACAAGCCACCGACATTTGACGCGGGCCACGGAGATATTTCACAATTTATTGCTGCAGCGATTCGGCTCGAATTCCGGTGGTGCAACACACAAAATTGTCGCATAACATTTTGCCGTTTGCCAGAAACTTCTTGCATAATCCTTGCAGATAAGGCGAGTTGCTGCAATCGCTTTCAATTCGAATTCGCTTCGAATTCGCTCCGTGCTGCGCGCGGCGCGATGTCCAAATGCTTGCATTTCATTTCGTTCAAAAGTTTTCTTGATTTTATGCCAAGTCCTTGGAACTATTTTAGGAATTTTGATGTTTTTCGGTTTTTACGATCTTATGCTAATTTCATTTCAACTTTGCGATTGTGTGAAATATTTTGAGAGGAATCGAGGGCGTTTGTGCTAGAGCAACCATCAACGAATAAAAGAAATTCTGCTATTTTCGCATTCAAATCGTGATGGAGATTTATGCGTTGACTATTTGCGTACCTACATACATATATACATTTATACATACATACATTTGTTAACCATTGGCTCTTAATCTTTTCAGTCCGAGGAACTCATTTTGTTGGTCTGCTCTTTCGTTCCTAGTCCTGTAAAGATTAAAAAAATGGGGTGATTGCATCGGATCCACAGTTTTTGAAGGATTTTCTTAAATGCTGGGTGATGATTTGACTGACTGGCCTTTTTGTAAACCTTTCTTTTATGTTCCATATTATCCTTTAAATAAGATCCTTATCCTTTGGCTTCCAGAGAAAAAGTCCTCTTAATAGCATTTTCCAAAAAGTTAGACTAGATCGTGTGGCTCAGGGATAGCGTAGGGGATACGTGCTATGCTCTTGATCACAGGGTCCGAGGTTAGAGTCCTGGCACAGGCGAAACGGAGTGTAATGTTCCAAGCCTAGCACTGGTTTTTCAAAAAATCGCATGTTATGCTATGTTCTCACTAGGCCGGGTTAGGGTTATCGGCGAAACCCAGGGTTTCAAATGTCAAAACACATATAAAAAAAATCATGTAACCCGAAAATATACGCTGGGTTAACATTTAACTCTGAGGTTAGCGCAGAGTTGCATTTGAAATTTTCAGTTACATTTGCTAACACCGAGTACAAAAACCGGGTAAAAATTTAATACGACACTGGCAGGAAGCTTTCACGTGCAGAAAATGAGTGGGGAAGGATGCACGTATTTGGATATGTAAATTTTGATCACAGGTCGTGGAACGTTTTCTGATGCCGCTTTCACTATTAGCTCCATTAATCCTTTTTTGTCCTGCGGATATTGCAATGCTCTTCTGATATTATTGCTTCCAATATTCCTTTGGATTTTTCAGCTTTTTTAAACATTTCTAATAAAGCCAATTCATTTATATTTATCAGATATACCTTACACGTTTTTTAGATTTCAAACTCCCAAGCCGGACATTATCGCATGCATGTAATGAAAACAGCGGCCATCTCCCAACAAACTTCATTAACAGTTAGGGTTAGTAATGCGAGTAGCCGCAGTATGAATTTTCACCACTTCGGAAGTAGTGCAGAAGTAGTGAACTTTCCGGCTGGGTCATATGACGTTAGTAAACCTTAACTCGCTCGAAGCTGATATGAACGCTTTGAGTTAAAGTATCGGGTTAAGAACTTAACCCCTATAGTGAGAACATAGCATTAGGGGCACACTACATAATAAGACAATATGAACGGCCTAAGTGGCAGCCACTTTAACCTACCTACCTACCTAGACTAGATCGTCTGAGAAATTCTTTAAATAGGAACCTTATAAGACATTTTGCTTTCTAAAATTTTTCGGAGTCTTCTCTCTTTTTTTATAATTAATCAATATTCATTTCTCAATCTTTCTCCTTTTAGCCCGTACTGCTTAGATACATTAACTTTTTTCTAACACAAAATTTATCCTACTTGTGATACTCTTAAACTTTATCAGTTCCTTATTTTTAGTTCGTCCCACGGTTGCACTCAGAATTTTCAAAAATATCATGATTACTTCAAGTCAAGAGGTCGTGACTTTCACCAGGGATCGTACAAACTTTTTCTTTTTCCTTTTACTATAATTAGCAAAGGTTTCCCGAAAAATTTCTTAATCCGAAATGCCTCACTATGGGAGTGAATCTGGTAGCTGATTAACCTTTTTTTTTTTTATTTTCGTTTTTTTAGTTTTTTAAATTTTTAAAAAATTTTTTAAAAATTAAAATTTAAAAAAAAATTTAAAATAAAAAATTTTTTAATTTTTTTATTTTTATTTATTAATTTTTTTTTTTTTTTGGGAAACGTTCCGATATTATTCCATTTAATCGTTTTTTGCAAAATAAATCCAAATCCCAGACATTCGCACATACATTATAAACATTATAAACATGTTCGACCATAGGAGTTAACGGTGGAAGGAAAAAAATGGGTAAGGTTTGAGGCCCTTTGATTTTTCGGTGGATCCTTAATGCTCTTTTATTGGCAAAAGCTTAACTAAAACGAAATCCTTAAATTTGTCTATATGTGAGAAGCTTTCCTTGGATGCTGGCGTGGATCCAAGGAGAAAGTATCGGCAGAAGTTATTCTTTTAATAGGAGACCAGACAATGTCGGTAACCCTTTTGTTATTAATTTCTTGTCTATAGACATAGGTTACCTATATCCGATACTTTTTATATGCTATGGGTATATTATTCGAGTCCATTGAGGTCCAAGAATTTAATGACCTTTGCTACTGAAAGTGAAGGGAGAAAGCCCAAAAAAGGCTCTAGGAAATGCGGCAATTTTGTTGTCCACTATTGCGTCCTAGAAAGATAAATCAACAACAACAAAGACTCAAGCGTGGCCTTCTCTCGCCGCAGACAACACCGAATTAAACGATGTCGTTCACCCAAGGAAATAACTGAGGGTGTAATTTTCATTTTATTATTTATTTTATTTTTATTTTAATTTTTTCCTAATTTTTCAAACTCATCAAAACATTCTAAACACTTCCGGTGTCTATGAAAATTCCTCGCTAAAATAAATGCAGCAAAAGAAAAAAAATCACTTCGAAGCTTCCTCGTCGATTAAAATCGAAATTAAAATTTTGTTGCAACCGCGTTACGAATGAAATCGAAAGTATCTCAGTGGGAAATCGAAACGATTTACTCGTGATTCGTCTTGAGCATTCGAACGTTTATGAAGTAACGTTTAACGTGCACTGGGCCGCCTCCTCCTCCTCCTCCTCCTCATTCATGGTGTGCTCAAAAAAAAAGTATTTTTATTTTAAGCGAATTGCCATAATTAAATGCACGTTCCACTGCAAATCGTTGTTGAATCTTTTGAAACAACAGATGAGCACACATCATTACGAGATATGAACTGAATGAGTAGAGAATAACAGCAACAACAACAACAGCAACAGTGGCTTATTAATTTGCGCTTTTTTTGCAATAATTTATGCCGTAATTGCAGATTACATAAAGCAAAAATGAAGAAAAATTTTTTTAAATAGAAAAAAGACTCACTTAAACTGCATTGAGCTGCAGCCTGCGGCAAGAAAAACGAAAACGAAATCTTTTAGATTGCACTTGCACGCGCTTGAAACGGAATCATCCATCCATTCCATCAAGCCATCATGCAGCCATTCGTTCGTACATCGTTCGGCGTTTGTTTGGAAAACTAAATTCCTTATGATTAATTGCACTCGAAAATAATTTAAAACAAATAGCTGCGAATTTTGTTAAAAATTTTTTCCCAAATTCATGCGTAATCGTGAGATTTAAGGTGGCCGTTGGCATCGCAAGTTGATTTTTCGAAACGATAACTCGATGAGCCAACCGAAGAAGGTTGCATAGTCCTCAAGCACAAGCAAGGGATGTAAGCAGTGGCGTGTCCAGAGAAAGAGTGCTTTGATAGTTCTTATATTTTCCACAGTGGTATATTGAACAATTATAAGACATTAACCCAAAAATTTTTTTGGGGGGGGGGGGGGGGTCTAGAGGAAGTTTAGAGATTTATGGCCCAAAAACCCAAAAAATCCGAAAAATTCATGGCGTCCAATTTGGATGAAAATTTATATATTAGAATAAGTGAAAAATTCTAAGAATTTTGGCGTCAAAATTTTTTCAAGAAACGGATTACAATTAGTCTAGTTTTGGTCTAGTTCCAAACTGGTCCAAAAAGGACCAGTTTTAAAAAAAAATTTTAATGCTAAAATTCTTAGAATTTTTCACTTATTCTATATATAAATTTTCATCCAAATCGGACGCCATGAATTTTTCGGATTTTTTGGGTTTTTGGTCCAAAACTCTCTAAACTTCATCTTGCTCCCCCAAATTTTTGTTCGGTTAATGTCTTATAATTGTTCAATATACCACTGTGGAAAATATAAGTACTATCAAAGCACTCTTTCTTTGGACACGCCACTGGATGTAAGCCCTTCTCAGTTTTGTAACAAGTGCTTCTTTTTTGGAAATTGTTTCAGTAACAATTCCTTCCAAAAAAAAAAAAAAAAAAAAACAGGATCTTGTTCCAGGTTCAGGTACATAAAAATAGAAGCAACTACCATGCAATAGAAAAGAGGTCAATTTACCGAAAAGGAGTAGTCTGAGGTTGATCGAAATATGGCTTATCGAAATGGATAGTATTTTATATACAGTTGACTCTCGTTAATTCGAAACTCGAGGGACTTTTAAATTCTTACGAACTATCGAGTGTTTGAAATAACGAGAGTCGACTATACATATAAAGAGATTTTGTAGGGAACTCGTGATCACTTTGAATTATAGAGAGATTCGAATTATCGCAGGTTTGAATTAATGCTATGTTCTCACTATAGGGGTTAAGTTCTTAACCCGATACTTTAACTCAAAGCGTTCATATCAGCTTCGAGCGACTTAAGGTTTACTAACGTCATATGACCCAGCCGGAAAGTTCACTACTTCTGCACTACTTCCGAAGTGGTGAAAATTCATACTGCGGCTACTCGCATTACTAACCCTAACTGTTAATGAAGTTTGTTGGGAGATGGCCGCTGTTTGCATTACATGCATGCGATAATGTCCGGCCTGGGAGTTTGAAATCTAAAAAACGTGTAAGGTATATGTTATCTGATATACTATATCATCGAGAAATTGTAAATAAAAATGGAATTTGCTTTCTTGGAAATGTTTAAAAAAGCTGAAAAATCCAAAGGAATATTTGAAGCAATAATATCAGAAGAGTATTGCAATATCCGCAGGACGAAAAAAGGATTAATGGAGCTAATAGTGAAAGCGGCATTAGAAAACGTTCCACGACCTGTGATCAAAATTTACATATCCAAATACAACGTGCATCCTTCCCCACTCATTTTCTGCACGTGAAAGCTTCCTGCCAGTGTCGTATTAAATTTTTACCCGGTTTTTGTACTCGGTGTTAGCAAATGTAACTGAAAATTTCAAATGCAACTCTGCGCTAACCTCAGAGTTAAATGTTAACCTAGGGTATATTTTCGGGTTACATGATTTTTTTTATATGTGTTTTGACATTTGAAACCCTGGGTTTCGCCGATAACCCTAACCCGGCCTAGTGAGAACATAGCATAACGGGAGTCGACTGTATGAGAATTGACCAGACCTTGAGTAGGAATAAGTGGTCTAGGGAAATTGTAGTAGTTAAATGTGGGAAGGGTTATTTTTTCAATGACAACTCGACATTAAAAAAGATAGTTTATGGCATTGGTTAGCAAATTAAAAGGTAGTAGTCCTGGTATTTGTAAGACTAGTCGGGGAGTACTTGGAGAGTAGTTTGAATGACTGCAGGGTATGTACTTACTAGGAATTTTAAAATTTTTTGAACGGGTGATTTTTAGGCGCGTGTAGATTCATGAATAACATCGAAAATCTCTCAAATCGATTCAAAAAGACTAAAAAATAATTCATTAACCCTTTCGCGCCTACTGGGACAATACATGCCACTCAGTTGAAACTTGATATTTTTCTATTAAGACATACATATGTATGTGTCCCATCTAAAACTGTTATTAGGATTATATATCCCAGGATAACCGAAGGACATTCGAAATTTTGAGTATGCAGAATATGTTTTTTTTTTCTTGCTCCTTTATCCATTTCTGCAATCAGTTTTTCAAAAAAAAAATGCCTGTGTTTCGAGAAAAAACTCCAGCACGAAAGGGTTAAGCAATAGTAGAAAATACAAAAATATATACCCCTGTGCTCTGGTAATATGTACATATGTGTATTAGGTCCTTTTTTTTTACTTCAGTCCTTGTTCAGAAAGAATCTTCAGGTCAAAGAAAATCGTTCACGCGCTCAATCCCCGACGTTACAGGCTCATAATCAATGCGTGCACAGCCTGCTAATTGATTCTATTTTAACATGAAGAGGCCATGGTACAAATTCACTATGCGCATTAAAGTTCTTGAATAGTGAAACAGTTTCTCTTTAATAGACGAGTTTCAACCCGCAGAATGAACTTTCTGAAATCAATTCGACAAAACAGTTCACCGCTTTATAGTGGATATCAGGCGTCATTCACACTGATCTTAGTAGCTCTACAGTTTGATATTTTCAGCAACTTGTTTTTCTCAACTTCTCAAAACAAAAATAAAATGTTTCTATGAAATCTTTTAGCATCAAACTTTTTAGCGTCCAAATTCCCGTGAATATCCCCATTATATAATCCATAACATTAAGCAAACTCCATATGTGAACCTGTTTCTTTTATTATACCGTGAGATAAAATATGAAACAAATGAACAAAAATCAACCGTAAAATCATCAAATTTACACTTCAAACCTTAAAGAAAAAACCCACAAAACAGAAAAAAAAAATACAAAAAAATCAAGCAACTCGAAGGCTTTCTTGTGAAAATCGTGATTTGCATTCAAAATTCCTCGCGAACTCATTCAAAAGTGATTATTAACGCACATCGTTTTGGCATCACTTGAATTAAATTTTAAAATCGTCAAAGATACTATCAAAATTGCACGTTAAAGTGCTCGAAATTTATTCTCATCGATTGAATGAAATAGAAAAATCATTAAATAAAAAATCGAATCAATGCAAAAACGTTTTAACTTCTCATTCGAATGGGGGGAAAAAAATCCTCAGAACTTAAAAGTCCCCATCAAACCGGATGGAAAAAATTCGGCAAGTATTAAAAATGCGACTTTGAAATCGAATACTCAAGGCTGTACGAATTCGAAAATGTATCTTCTAGATACAGTAAAGTTCCGTTATTGCTTTTGTAAAAAAAAAAAAACTCTTACACTCAGCTTCATTGAATTTCACTTGACTGTGGTCAGTATATCAAGCTCCACACGCCGAGAGCGATAATAAAATTGAAAAAAAAAAAAAATTTCGATAAAAAGAAAAAACAACTCAAGATAAATGTGAACTAGAAACGTGTGGTCTCACATATCTTTAGAGCCAGATTAGAATTTTCCCATCGGGAGCTTGGAACTTGGAAAACCGCAAAAGAAAAAAAAAAAAAAAAAAGAACGCAGACGAAAATTTTGTCCCACGAAATAAAATCTCTAAATAAATACGCCGCACAGCAGCGGAGCCGAGCCACATTTGAGAACCTGAGAAAAAATCTGAAGAATCGGCGAAAAATTGTCGCGTCGCGTCGCCTGAGAAGCGAAATAATCGGTCGAGCCGAGCCGAGCCGATCGTCACCAAAGAGAGGTCTTATCTTCAAATGAGTTCAACATTTATTTAAGAATTCTCCCGACGTATTTTATTGTGGTTTCATTATTATTTCTCACACTGTTTTCATAAGCAACAACGATAAACAGTGGAACCTTTAAGCTTCCATAGATTTGGGATCTCAGAAAATTTGTTTTTATTTATTTTTTTAAATGGGTTTCAATAAGTGGTCTAGGCTGAGATATATTGTATTTATTTTTTGTTTATTTTTTATACCCGAAAATAAGAGAGAAAAGGGAAAAAATGATAGTGGGTCTTTAAATCATTCGGAAGGATTTTCTCGATAATCTTGGGTGATCTTTTTGCAAATATCAACGGAGGAAATTTTTGATTTTGGCATATATGAAAACAAAAAACACTTTTTTGTAGACATTTTTTAATATAAAATTAGGGAAAAAAGGATTTTTTGCAATTCTCCAAAAAAAAAAGTTGACGGAAGACTGGAAACTTTGATAGACAAGCTTTCAAAGCAGGGAAAAATAAACTCTTAAGAAAGAAATTTTAAATTTTAAGTTAAAAAATGGACTCGAATGTTTGGAAGGAATATTTCCTGCACATTTTTCTCTAGAGAATAGAACAAAAAGGGAAATTTTTGATCCAAAATGCTTTAACAACCATCTGAAAATTATCTTAGAATTCTTTTTAATAATTTACCTGTTTTTTTCAATTATTATATTTTAGAAAAGCAAGACCTTCAGCCATATTTCAAATGAATATTCCTCGGGAATTTTTCTCCTAGAAATTTTCTCCGCGGAAAAAGGAACAATGTAACGAATTTTGTTTAAAAACTTTGGAAAATCTTGAACCCTTTACACTCTCTTCATAATGTGTATCGAAAAGAGGAATTTTTTTTCAAAATCGCAGGAAAAAATTCCCCGAAATTATTAAGAATCAGTCTGTTTATGAAATCCTTGTAGTTCAAGCCATGAGTGCCTTCAAAGAGCTTAATTTCAAGCTATAAGTACCCTGCAGGAAATGTCAATAGTGAGTCTATACTCTTTCTCTACTGACTGCATCAACAGTACTACTGACCAGTTAAACCCGTCGCAATGCTTTGCGTTATTGACATTTAACATTGAGTTGTCATTGAATGTCAACAGTAGACCAAAAAAACGATTGACGACCTATTGACGTCGGTACTATTATATAGACAAAAAGGAGTACTCTTTCGCTTTATAAGGAGACATGTTGTTGACATGGTCAATAAAGATGAACTATACCTCTTGACAGTACAGTTTCTATAATGACACCGCCTGTAAATACTGTTGACGTTGGAACTAGTTCTCTTGTCTATATTGACGTCAATATAGACATGGGGCCATATGGCGACAGGCTTCCTGCAGGGTATCTTCAATTTTTCCCTTATCAATAAGTAACTCAATAAAGGTTATGGAGCCAAAAAATTAAGCATACATACATACATACATACATAAGTGATAACCCCTTCATCTTCTCCACACACTATTCCCTTTCGATTCCATCAATCGCCGATAAGATAAGCTGGTATCCATAATATCTCTTAAGCTAACATTTACTCACATCACATCACATCATTCACATCACTCACTTGGCACCTCTTCGATTATGATGCCATAGAATTCTTATCATTTTCAATATTTACTGTGACTTGAATCATCATTTATTCCTGTTTGCTCGTTTGTTTAGTTTCGTAAAAAGATCTGAGATCGAGACACCTTCGAATAGACCCCAAGCGCCCTGATGTATCGTCAATATGAATAGGAAATAGTTCACGTTCCATTCGAATGAGGTAAATATTGATCCGAACGAATGATTTCAACTGATCACTGATAAGCAAAAAAATAAAAAAAAATAATGAAAAACAAAACAAAAAATTTAAAAAAAAAAAAGTCAAAGCGTCAACTCAAATGTTTCTTTAGCTTATCTCAAAGTATCACACGTAGCTTCAGTTTCAGCTTCAATAGAGAATTCAATTCCCCTTCTTATGGCCTTTCTTAGACACTTGAGAAGCAATGCTTTTTGAGCGAGATGTTTCTAATCAATTATAAATTTATTTATATAAATTTATTCGATTGATTAAAGTACCTATATTAAAAATTAAAAAAAAAAAAAGAATTCACACTTCTTAAGGCCATCAATTATTTTAAGACTCAATTATTAGCGATCGGAACTGCTTATTGAACTGAGGGAAAAAATTATTATTCAAAAAAATTAATAATAAATAAATAAATAATGCCCCAGAGGAAGCAATGGCCAACAAACGCAAGTAACCCACTTACCCGGCCTTAGTATTCAAGCGAACTCGTGTTGGCCATCATCAACCATTCGACCAATCGAATCATCGAATCGCACTCTTCTTTAATCGTCGCTTCTGATTTTCTTAATCTTTTTCCATTTTTTTCCATTTTTTTTTTTTTTTTGCTTTATTTTTTCTTTTGTAAGTTTACGTGATTCAATGAGCTCAGCGGATCGGATAGATTCGATGGATATTTTTTAATTACATAAAATGATCATGCAAGACAATTTCCTGTGCTCGTGAGCGCTCGTGAGTACCTACATACATACATAGGTTTTGTCTTTTGGTGTTTTCTGCAGTCTTACCGCTTTGAAGAAAACAACCAACAACGAAGCGAAGCAGTACCAAGTCCATTAGCTTTTCCTGTATTCAGTTAACCTTACTACGCACATTAAATATTAATTTTGTTTTATGTTTTATGTTTTATATGAACAAATGCCTTGGGCAAGACAAAAAAAAGATCAAGAGAATATCTGAGAATATATGTAGCTTTACCGTTTCGGCGGGTTTTGAGGCTGCCCGAAAGTCTTCTGGGGAGAAAGAATCTTGACTTAAACATGGTATTTAAGAATACTTTAAGACAGTGCTGCCCAGCATGATACTCTTTCATATTTGGTTTTTTGTCTTCCATACGACCAACTAACAAAAATCAAAAGAAATATGAAAAGGTATAATGATAAATTTTATACACAGAGAAAAAAATCAAACAGAAAACTGGTTAAATCAAAAGGAAAAACATACAAAACGGCTTCCAAAAGGAATATTTTTAATTTTAACATTTTTTCTTGTTGGAAAAAATAAAGATTTTCCTTTGAATCGAATCAGGTTGAATTGATATGATAATTTTCAAAAATGGATTTAAATTTAAATTGTTGAACTAACCACGAACATAATTAAAATGACAAGATCATTTTTAAAATAAAATAAAATTTTCTAAAATACCCATAAAAGAAGAAATGTCAATAACAAATTTAATTAACGTTCAAAGCAAATGGCCACAGAACCCTCTGCTGAACATAACCCCAAAAATAGCCATCGGATGGACTTCATCCGATTTTGTCACTCCGTTGTCGTGTGACTGCTTTCGCAATGCTTAAAAAGTTCTAAGATGAAAAATATCTTATATGTCCTATTTTATAAACCAAATGAGAATTATACCGAACGTAAAAGAAATGTAATTAAACATATTTCCTTTCAAATCAACCAAAAATGTTGTTGACTCAACCATTTTTCTTTTGAAATGTTTTGTTCTGCTCGAAAATCAAAAGGACTGTGAATAACAATGCGCCCTTTTTAAAAAAAAATCATGGTTACGTTTGCTCAGTGTAGTTTATTTCTTCTTTACGCTTCAATATTTTTTCAGTGCATTTGACTCACTCAAGCACACATACTTTTTGTGCAGGTGATGTCGTGTTGGGCAGCACTGCTTTAAGAATTTTCATGTGCACTTCATGTATTTCGCCTCTTGTGGAGGCAAAGCTTCGAGAAATTTTACAAAACAACAGTTCTATAGTCAATCGGGTCTCAAACGAAGGCCAATCGCAGATTCGTCAATTAAACGAACTTCCTTCGTGCGTGAATTCAATTCTCCTTTCGTTTTAAATGTGTTTTCTTCACCATTGCGACAAAATTTCATATATTTTGAGCCCTTTTTAAAAATTGAGAATGCTGTTACAATTCTCACATGGTTTTTGGATGCATTTAGTATAAATACCGGAGTATATTTTCAGAAAAATTACTTTGTCGAAATTAGGGGTGTCCAAAATATAAAAAAATATCGATATTTGAAATTTCGATATTTCAAAACTATGTCGAATATTGACAAAATATTATTTGAACAATATATCGATATATCGGCAGTACATACCCTGTAGGAAACGCGTATAGTTAAACTCTAGTGTTTTATTAGTTTCAACTCCACCAGTACTTAAAAAAACATACTTTTTTTAATAAAGGACGCATGGGGATGTGATATGGAAGCATTTTTCTTTCTTCCCCGTGCGTCTCTTGACAAAACAAAATTTTTTTCTATCCGAAAATCTTACTGTGTGAATCTCGTCTTAGTGAAAAAAAGCACTGATTTGGCAACACTGGTTTTCTTATTGACAAAAAAATATCGTATTTCGTATTTCAAAAAATTAAAGTATCGAGTACAAATATCGTTGCAATTTTTTTTGGCCAAGCCTAGTCGAGATGGCAGGCATTTAGTCCCGTAAACTAATGGTGGCCGATATTTGAGAAAATATCGACTTCGATATTTCCGATGGGGCTCAGGATCGATATGAAAGTATCGAAAAACAATATATCGATAAATTTTATTAATTTTGTATTGTTCAACTAAATACCTTTCACGGACATTAGTCCAATGATTGTAAGTCTCTGTATTTCTATATAAAGCAAAAGCACCCAGCAGGAAAATGTCTCCCGCGGGACAAAGTAATCAGCTATTTCACCGGGGCATATAGGTGACATTGTCACGCATGACTCCTTGGACCGACCACTAAAAAATTTGTTAGTCTTATAGAGTAATTGAGTTCGAGGTATCGAAGTTTGACTGTAATATAATCAAATGAGTAATGAATTTTTCCGGTATTCATAGAAGAGTCTAATCTACCAAAGATCGGCTTTCACCCATGCTACCTAACTACTTCTGTCACTCATAAATAAATTTGCTTACACTTCCTGAGCTTCAAGAAAATTAATTCTTTGGAAGTGTTTGGATTCTTTTAATAGTGAATAAAGATGTCTTATTGTTTCCTGATACTTTTCCAAATGAGAAAAAATTTGAATTTGGGGATTCTCTCTTCAGCTAGGGAAGCTCTTTATTCTAATTCATTGAAGGCAAAACTTTCTCCCTAAAACAATTTTTTTTTACCGTTGCCTCACAAGTTAGTCATTGCTATAAAGCGATGACTATATACCGAGAATCTCTCTTTAAGAATTCGAAAATTATATCCACATATTATTTTTATTCTATTTTCTCTGTAGCAAATATATTGAATTCGTTTGTAAGCAATTCTCTCATCACACAAAACCTTCATTCGAATTCGGGGTCAATAGACATCGATTTCTAATACGTGCCGATATGAGCAGACATCATGTTCATGTTCCCATATACATATACATATATATTTAAATAGAAATATAAGTCATATTATTTTGATTCATAGTTTGTCAAACCCCGCTCATTGTCAACTGATCCGAAAAGTCGAAAGCCAAAGTAAAAAGTGCCAAAACCGAATTCAAATGTGACACAAAAAAAAACCCATCAACGCACCTTAAAATCTTCGAATCAATCTTCAATGACTCGAGTCCGGAGAACACAAAAGGCCAAACGATTCAAAGAGATTCATTAAAGATTCATCAAGTGTTCAAATAAATTGTAGGCACAGCATTGACAGGCAAAATAATTGAACAATCGAAGAATTGAACTGCCGCACTCCAAAACACTGCGGAGCGGATGAGCACGAATCAATGTCTCTTGCATCTTTATTGTCGGCAGTAGTTACTCGGCCCCCGTCGGTCGCCCCCCCCCCCCCAAAAAAAAACCTCCTCTAACCGAAATAACAGTCGAAAGTCTCTTTTGCTGTTTGGCCAATAAAAGATTCGATCAATCGATTTCTTCGCTGCCGTCTTTGTCTTCTTCGTTTGGTTGCGTCCAAACTGTGAATGGTGGTCGGTCATGTGCCCTTCTATGGTCTGCAGACATGCGCACCAAAGCAGCAGCAGCAACAGCAGCAGCACAAGCATAAATAACTCGATGTATGGATGTTGAGCAATGGCCCCCACGATAATGTGCGATGGCCCAAAAGCTGAAAAAAATGGAGGCATTAAAATGCGAGACCACGCTTTGGCTTAACGCAACAAATTCCAACGTCGTGCTAAGCAGACAATCTCTCTGCCAACGCGCCATCTTCGATCGGTTGAACCGTCGCGATCGTGATGCACTTCGAGCACTTTGGATGGCCCAGCGATGGCTAATTGCAATTTCTTTTCATTTGTTTTTAGTTTATTTTTTTTACATTTTTGTTTTTTTTTGTGTCCCCAACAAAGCGTTTGCATTGGACAAGTCTCGTAAACTATGTAAAGTTATTGGACTTTAAAATGAATGGGAATTTTATTGGTGTCAATGCATCTTGAGAAGAAAAGAAATTCACCTTTAAGATCAAAGAACTCTTCGAGATTATCCACCGACTTCCTCTCGGATCATAAGCATTTCTTCCGACACATAACGCATCGTTACACAATTTTAATTTTCCATTTTATTTCTCCTCTTCCAAACGGTCAAAGTTAACCCTTTTTTTCCTTGTTTAGCTACACGGCTCTTCACATCATTCGTAATGAAATGTGATCCGTTCAGGACATTGATATTTCGAATGATCTTTTTACTCGAGAGTTCATCCTTTACGTTACTTAACTCCGTTAGCTCGTATTTCCTTGTGCATCCTTCAAAAAAATAAAAGAAAACAAAATAAGAGGAAATAAAAATGAAACAAAAAAGGGTACATTGACTGTGGTTACTGACCTCGACACGACAGGTGCTTACGGATGCTACTGCTCAGGTGTTGGTGCATATATGGATGCATCATTCGACAAGTGCAAGGCTTACTTATTACCAGTTTAAGGGATAGATAGAAGACAATAAAAAGAGAATACCGTCATCAGGCAAAACAATTTTTTCCCCCAATTTTCATGTCCTGTTCCTCATCGTTTCGATTCGTGTGTCTTTTTCGATTGCTCGTTCAGGCCCGTTCTCATGTTGCCAGTAGAAGTGCTAGGTCAGTTATAGTTCGTAAGGATATTTTATGCGGACGAGCTCAATGAACTGATGGTGGACTTATCGTATTTACTATTTTGTTGGACATTAGTAATTATAGAGAAAATTTCCTTTTGGGGAATTCACATATACATTTACACAGAATAAACTTTTTAGGAAAAAAAGGAGCAAAAAAAAAAACTGTGCAAAAATATAGGTATAACAACAACAACTAAAATAAAATCCTCAAAGATTCCGGTTAGTAAAAAAATTTGAAATTTCAATCAAATAGCTCTTTTCTACTTGCCAAACCGAAGAGAACCTTGATCTTAAAGTGATTGATACACGATATCAAAGTAGCTTCAATATTTTTAGTTGTGTGGGTTTTTTTTCATTTCACGAACACTGTATGTGATAGCAATATCGATACTATCGATGGTTTCAAACTATCGAAAACATCGATGCTTTTTTGCGACTCATTGATATTTATTTTAGCTTTGGAAAGGTAGTGCGGGCGGTGGCGGAGATTTTTGCAAAATGGACATATTCCTAAAAATGTCCGCTTTCGATTATTGAAACTATCGATTATTGAAATTAAATATTATTGAAATTATCGATTATTTTAATTATCGATTCTTTGAACTGTCGATTTTTTAAACTAATGATTATCGGAATTATCGATTCTTTTAACCAACGATTATTGAAATGATCGATTATTGAGATAAATTATTGAAATTATCGATTATTTTAATTATCGATTATTTGATTTACCAATTATTGAAATTATCGATTGTTTGAATTATCGATTTTTTGATCTATCGATTATTTTTTTACTAATATTTATTGGAATTATCGATTATTTGAACTACCGATTATTGAAATATCGATTATTGAGATATTGTTAATTATCGATAATTTGAATTGTCGATAGACATGAAGCTCTAACGAGATAAAACCGATAAATAAGACAAACTTACCCACCTTCTTGCTACATCACGTCGCGAGAAATCTTCAGAAATTCTGCGTGTCTTAACTGTCCCATTTTAAAAACCAAATGAGAATTATAGGCGTCATGCTAAACTGCGTATGCTTTGCAAAACTATGGATAGATTCTTAAAAATTTAGTAAGAAATGCTTTAAAATTCGTCTCCTTGTATATTTCCACGTGATATAAATTGAGAGTGGACACTTTTGCAGAATATTTTATTAAATTTAAAGTTTTTATTACAGGACCATCATTAATTTTTCAATTTAAAACTTTAAAATGGTGGATATTTAAATTTTAAACAGATCAGACATGCTTCATTGAAATCACTAGCAATTTGACAACCAAATTAGTTCAAATTTTAAAATATATCTTCCGATAGTACTATCAATACTTTAGACTATCGACTATTGAGACTATCGATAGTTCTCCAGCTCTACTCTAGAATTTGCTATCCGGGTTTTACCTAGAAAAAATTACATTGGCCCTGTCTAGATTATTCACGTCAACGCCAATATAGAGGCGATTATGCCCAGCGCCAAAGTAGGGCCAAGATAAGCTCGATCGAGTCAGGATTTGTTATTCCGTGGCCTGTCTAGACCCAGCCTAGATTTCTCTTCATATATTGTGGCAAATCACCATAATCACCAGACTTCTCTAAGGAATTTTCCACCCGATAATGTGTACACATTTGAAGTAAATAAAGCAAATAAAATATACAAAACTTGGGCCTTGATAATGTGAACAGCCTCGGTAGTATGAACAGGCCTTGCAAAAATTATTTCTCGCTATCCAGACTCTACTGTATGTACAACATATATTCTTTATCCGCCTCCATCTGTCTATCTGTCTGTCTATATTTGTTGGTCTTCCTTTAAGTGACACACTTGCATCGTCGCTTCGTTCGCGTCGTGGCCTGCAGTCCACTTACAAGGAATAAAATGAAGCCTCACAAATGTTCCGGTCGACTTCCTCCCAACTTCGTTTATGGTTCCTGTAAAATTTATATTCACTTCCCCCTCCTTCTGGTCTGCTTTTCCCTGTCCTACTCTGTCTTTCTCCCTCACACACACACTCTATCTCTATCTCTCTCTCTCTCTTCTTTCGCTCCCTCGCACTCACTCTCTTGCCTTGAGGCAAAACTGACGAATTTTAATTAAATTTCAGAAGAAGCAAATCGTCGCTCTTCTCGTTTTGATGAAGAAGAAAAAAAAAAAACACCTTAAAAAGAACTAAAAGTCCGAGACCAAGTTTGGCTTAGGACAAAAATGTAAAGATCATGGCGTCGTGTGTGCATGGCTTCCTGTTGATTTTGTGTCTTTTGTGTCCACGAATGTGTATAAAGCGAGAGCGTCAGCGTCTTAACGGTTGAACGATTACAACATGCTGGCATAAGAGTAGTAGATACCTACCTCACAAATTCACTTCCAAAGACTGCATGCAATAAAAGCGTCAAGTCAAAGACAAGAACCAAAATGAAACGAAATAAAAGAAATACAAAAAAACAAACAAATCTAAAAATAAAAAATTGTTGAAAATCATTCAAAAATAACGCACGACCAGTCGGAACAAGATCTCCTAAGACCAACCAAAGCCGACTGCAAGAGGAGATGCCATTATTATCTTGCCTTATATCTGAAATCACTGAACCGTTCAGGGTTTTCAAAGAACCTCTCGGCCCTGCACAATGGATGAAAGAGCAATCCAAAGACACTTCTGGACAGCCAAAAGCTAGATATTCCTCTCTCTCTCTTGTCAGGAACGGCGACCGGATTAAATGAAACTGGATGATGGGCTAAAAAGATGTTCTTCGTGAATTAAGTCAAAGGCGTTTTCTCATGCAATCAACTCTGAATATGACATAAAATCAACCAGAGAACTCACATACTAACGAGTATATGCATGTTTATAAATTTTTTTAAATAATAAATTTTGAATTTCCTCATCGTAACCATAATTACAGTCACTCATGGTTATGTCGAATTTTTTCCACAGATTTTATTGGCCGTCATTAAAGACAAGACCTAATTTTTTTTTTCAATATAATTTTTCTTCCGACCGCAAAACGCTCGAATAATGTCAGGATCAACCTCGTTTCCAGATCTGGCAACATAATTCTTTTTTTTTTTGCTGGGATGCTGCTCCCTCTTTTTTTCTGTTCAACAGATGCTTGTGATCATTTTGTCATTATGCTATTGTCACAGAATATGCTTGAGTGCATGCTGCACATGTACATTGCAACTAGTCAAAGCAGCTCATTCTGCCGTTGTTTAGTTGCGCATGCGCAACAGTTGTCTCCGATAATGAGCGAGTACTTGCGTAATTATGCGGTTTCTTCAAGCACAGCTGTTGATGTTTTCATTGAATTGAGAATTTTTTATCAGAAGCGAATTTATTTTATACAAAATTTTCAAGTTCAAGCGTATTGGGGAACAAGTGAGAGAGGGGAAAGAACGATGGAACAAAAAAAATTCATTAAAAAAATAAACGAAATAATTAGTAAAAATAAGTAATTGAAACAACTTAAAATATTTCCCATAAGAGGACCGATGCGACATTATGGACTCCAAAACAGACCCCATTTCTTAGAATAATCTGCTCCGAGTCCACTCAATCAATCCCCCGACCATTTCTCTCTCCCTTTTACTCACTTTATCTCTCCTCTGTAGTGAAACTAAAAAGCGCTCAAAAATTCTTCTCGTAGATACTTCACATAGATACTTCCGCACACACACTCAAACACACACACAACCACCCAGTAAAACAGCGAACGAATTTTATCAACAGAAGAGCACCGAAGAGCACAGCAATCCGAAATCGAGAGCTGACGCTGAGCTGATAAATTGCAGCTCAATAATTGGTGAACTGCTGACGCTTGCCTCTCGCTCATTTGCACTGAAATACATTGCACATAAGCACGTACATGTGTGCACGTATCTAATATTCAGTATGGACTTTTCCCATTCAAGGAGATTTTTTTTTATTTTTCCAGGGGACAATTTTATGACCTTCAACTGAAATTTTAGGCCAATTTTTGTTTTTTTAAATAAATTTCTCTCCGACTTATCAAAATATTTTCCATTGAATTTGAAGAAGTTTCTCTTCAGTACAAAAAACTAACCAAAAATTGGACAAAAAGCTTATATTTAGGGGGGCTTTTTCCAGCTCTGTCAGATATGAAAAACTGGAGATAGTCCCTAAGGACTGAAGTTCCTGAAAATACTGAACGATGGAACTTTCTTCGACCAAGAACCGTTAGATATCCCCACTGTGCTTACATTGTGGCTAGAAAAGTTTTCTTTCTAAGAAAGCAACCAATAGTTAGAGAAGTTTGCACACAGAAAAATATGACCCCATAAAATCAATAAGATCCCCTTATTGAGCGATTTTATAGAGAAATCTTCTTAAAATATATGAACGATGTGCTTTTTCCATAGAGAAAACTCTTTGAATGCATAGAGAAAATCTTATTGAAACGTTTTAATAGATATCCTCATATATTTAATGTGAATATCTCATTATTTCTGTTGAAGAATATGGAAAACTTCTTGATATATTCAAATAATAAGGCGAGCATATCAATCAAACTATGTGATATTCTTATAAAAGTGACCTTTTGATAAGTTATCCTTATCGCTTTAAGAAGAAGCCTTTTCAATTTTCAAAAAAGCAAGACTTATTCATTTAAAAAAGTATATGAATTCCGTATTCATTCCATAGTTTAAAAAGACAGACCAGTTTTTTTTTGCACTTACATTGATATAATCAATCTAGCAATCTGAAACCATATCTCGCGATGGCGTAGTTGAAGTGTGCTAGACTTGTAATCTGGAAGGTCCGAGTTCTTCGAACCCCGCCACAGGCCAAAGAAGTTGCGTAAAAATTGAGGATAAAACAGGCAAGTAAATTTCGAGGGGAAAAATATGGGGAGCAGAAAGTAAGTTGGACACGAACCAATAAAAACAAGTTGCTTTCGTCGGGCCTTTCCGAAACGTCACGCATAAGCCCTTTCAAGAAAATCCTATAGAATCTTTTTTTTTTTAATTTTTTAAGCATAAAAACTTTGGTAAAATCATTTATTTCTCAGTTTTTCAAATAATGTAAATGTTAAATTATTTACTTTTCCAAAAAAAAAAAAAAAACGACGCTCGCTGGAGCAGGGATCGAACCCGCCGACCTGGTTTTTTACAAGAATTCATATCAAAATGATAAGTTATCTTCTTGACTTTTCGTTCAATTTTTCGTTAAAATAAACAATAAGTTTTTCTCTATGGTTTCAATAAGACAATCTTCTTGGATAAAAACCATAGAGAAATCTTATTGTTTTTCTTCCATTTTATGTGGTATCGTTTTCTCTGTGTGAGAAGAAAAACAAAATATCATAGAATCTCTGCTCTGCTGGTTACAGAAGCTCATCGAAATTTCCATATAACACTGGCCCATAGGGAGAAATGCTGGACCCAAGGGACCTCATTTTTTCAACACTAAAATTCTTTCACAGGCTTCAAATAGTCCATCAAGATACCTATGTAGATGTGCACCTTTGGCGGTTACCCCTATCCGCCCTCAACAGACTAGCTTCGATAAAAAATCCTTTCCACCTTCGAGGATTAGTATTGATTTGACACAAAAAAAAAATGGCGAAAATTATTCCTTGTGTTCGATTCAGTCCCACCTCCAATGAAATGCACTTTAATCGTCCTTTCGTACTTTTCATTTCTCTGAAAGTAAGTCCCAGTAGACCCACAAAAAAAAAAAAAAAAAAAAACACCGAGTCCCATAAAAATACACCTTTATACGTTTGCGCTCATACATAATTATTATTTGTTGATTTTATCGAGTCCCCATAGTGCGTTCACCCGCCTAGATACAAATGGCCGTTATTCCTTGTTTTATCTGCTCTACAGCGGCCACGTTTACTCCTACGGCAACGTCACCGTCAACGTCAACAATCAACTAATCACGCCAGGTGAGATTCGGTCTATATCGTGGGTGAATTGTGCTTGCGCATGAAAGGGGTGGGGGCCCTTATTGATACCGTTTTCATACAGACATCTGCTAGCGTTTTTCCTCCCCTTTTTTTTTTTTATTCTGATGTTGGCTAAAACTGCGTAATCGCGTGGCCTTATTTACCTGGCCGTTTTCTTTTTTTTTCTGCTTCATTTTCTTCTTTTTTTTTTTTTTTGTACATATTTTCATTTTTGTTGTTATATTTCCTTCGTTTCGAGGTTTGTTTGGTACGTTTTCGCTTGGAACGTATCTTGGCAACGGTATCTAATGATGGCCTGGTCTTCTGCTTTTTATGTCTCTGTTTGATTTCGGGCATGATTGCTCTCGGGTGAAGGAAAATTATATGTAATCACAGAGAGGCTAAAGCTCGTAGCTCACTCAATTTTATTGATCGAAAATGAAAAAGGGAGACATCTCACTCAAATAGTGTTGGGAAAAATTTTTGGTAGAACAAAAGATAAAGTGTAGAAGAAGATTATTCGATCGAAATAAAAATTCTACATATTTTTTTTTTTTCGATATCCAAATGAAAACTTTTTAGTTTATCGTAGAATAAGAGCCAATTTTAATTGGATATATTTCAAAGACCAACACTAACTTTTCCTTAGTCCTTCTATTTGTAAATAAGACGTTTCCAGTGTATCAAAATAATCTTGTGTATATGAAGCAGTATAATTTGGATATGTGGGCTGTCCAGATGGTGAAGTTCTGTGGCTCATGGCCCACCATTTTATTACCTATGAGTTTTTATTTTTTCGCACTTTTTTCTCCATATAATCTTCATTAGCTGTCCATTCAAATATTTATACCAGACGTCACAAAATTCTCTTTGCACGACCTTTTAAACAACAAGATTCCCCTAAAGGCAAGGCTGTAACAAGATCAAGATTTCTCGCTGGCCTCAAATTGTTCAGGGGGAAAAGAGATCCTCAAGTAAAGAGATGCTATTTCGAGCTATCTTTATGGGGGCCAGATTTTGTAAAGCACAGAGAAAAAAATCAACCAGAAAACTGGTTAAATCAAAAGGAAAAACATACAAAACAGCTTCAACAAGGAATATTTTTAATTTTAACAATTTTTCTTGTTGAAAAAAATAAAGATTTCCCTTTTGAATCAACCATATTTCAGGTCGAATTTACATGACAATTCTCGAAAATAGATTTAAAATTTAAATTGTTGAACTAACCACGGACATAGTTGAAATAACAAGATAATTTTTAAAATAAAAAAAATTTTCTAAAACACCCATAAAAGAAGAAATGTAAAAAAAAATTTAAATAACGTTCGAAGCAAATGGCCACAGAGCCCTCCGCTGAACATAACCCAAAAAATAGCCATCGGATGGACTTCATCCGATATTGTCACTCCGTCGTCGTGACTGCCTTCGAAATACTTAAAAAGTTCCAAGATGAATACATATCTTATATGTCCTATTTTATAAACCAAATGAGAATTATACTGAACGAAAAGAAATGTAATTAAGCAATATTTTCTTTCAAATCAAGCAAAAATGTTGTTGACTCAACCATTTTTCTTTTGAAATTTTCGTTCTGCCCGAAAATCAAAAGGACTGTGAATAACAATGCGCCCTTTTAAAAAAATCATGGTTAAGTTCGCTCAGTGAGGGAGCTCCGATTCGGTTACCAATCATATCCAAAGGGTCTGGCGTGTTGCGGCATCATGAAAGGAATTTTTTAAAATTTGTTGATTTTTCGATAGGTGCCATCTAAAAACACTGTGGAGACTAGTTTTTAGATTTTTATTTCGAACGGTCCTTGAAATATCCTTGAAAATCCTTTTTTTAATAAGCCGTTTTTCAAAATTTTATATCTCAAAAAATAATTTAGATCAAAAGATGAAACAAACGTTGACTTATTTTTAATAAAACAAGGTATTCTTCGAAAACATTCAAATGGTTTTACAAAAACTGAAATACACTAAAAAAAAATATTTAAATTTTTGTTTTCTTGTTTGTGAAAAAATTTTTGCCAGTGTAAAATTTAAAAATAAATTTTCTATATTCCTTGTCTTATTAACAATAAGTCACCGTTTGTTTCATCTTTTTATCTTAATTATTTCTGGAGATATTAAATTTTTTAAAACATGCCGTATGAGTAATGTGTTTTGTATCATTTTCGCACATTTGTACTGGAAATTAGTACTAGAGCATCTATGTGCACTTGTAAATTTTTGAATATCTCACTTTTGCGCCATTTTATTTGAATGAAACTTTTTTTTAAATGAAAGCAAATACTTAGAGGTATTTTTAAAAAAATTTGTAGAGTGGCGACAAACTGGGAATACACTGAAAAAAATTGTTAAAATTATCTTTTTAGGTTTGTGGGAAAATTTTTCTCAGTGTAAAAATTAAAAAAAAAATTTTTTTGATTTCCTGTTATATAAGAAATCGGCCAACGTTTGTTTCATCTTCTTATCTTAATTAGTTTTTGAGATATAAAATTTTGAAAAAGTAATTTTCAAGGATATTTCAAGGACCGTGCATAATAAATATCTAAAAAGTAGTCTCCACAGTGTTTTTAGATGGCACTTATCGAAAAATCAACAAAATTTAAAAATTCTTTTCATCATGTCGCATGCCTTTGCTTAATCCGCCAGAGCCTTTGAAACTTATGTTTTTTGGCTTCAATTTTTTCAATCCACAAAGGGGCCCGAAGAATTTTTCCCCGAATATCGATTTTACTTTCTGCGTTCCAAAGAATCTTTCCTTTCTATAAAAACATCCTTGGTTAGAACTCGAGCACAAATGATTTGGAAAAATATTTCCAAAATAAAAATAGAAAAAAAAATAATGTGAAGAATCTCCAGGTAAAACAATCAAAAATAGTCACGATATGTAGTTGTAGTATCACGTCCACTCATTGAATCAGTCCAGTTCGTTCGAGGATAATCATATGTAAATGTGAAGATTACTTTAAATTTTATAGAATAATTTAAAAATGATTTTAAGCCTCTGAATTAATAGAATGTGCCCCTCATTCCGTCATTCAGCTGAACGTTTGATTGACATTATTTTAAATTCACTCTCGCAGGATTCAATTATCGTTGAATGTCTATTTGATGACCCGGATTTCCGCTGTAAAAAAATCTTCCCATCAGGGAATAGTTCTCATTCCCTTCAATCGATATTTACATCATTGTGTCATTTGGTGTCATTTGGTTTGGTTGGTAAGTTGGTTTAAAAGTGCATAGTTGCAATGAAATTTATGAGTCTTCCTAAAGATAGACTTAAGTGTTTTAAGATAATGACTCATGCATCTCAATTTCATCTTAATTCAAATGCAAATTCAATTAATGAGAAACGACATAAAAAACTTACTTCAAAGTTTTATGTTACAACGATTACTAGTTTAATCGTCATGACCCAGCAGGAAAATTTCTCCTGTGCAAGGGATCCCACATGACTCTTTGGGTGAAAATGACATCGTAGAAGGTAGCTGTCCACTCCCCATCCTCATTGGCTATTTATATATACATAGTTACGATGCTTTGAATATGACATTTCCAATTGGGTTGTATCAATCGAGCATACAACATAATTTCTTCGCATCGGAATACTACTAATAAAGCTTGCATGGGCTTAGGCAAAAAAAAAGCTCCATAAAGCATCGGCGGCCGCTGGCGCTATTTAGGCCAATTAATCGTCAAAATCGAAACGAAATACAAAATTACGACGTCCCCGTGTCTCGTAGCCTAAATGCGTTTATCGGTGTGTTCTTTCAACTTCTTTTTGAACTGAATTTTTTTTTTTTTTTTCTGTCAAAAACTTTTCAATTGTCGGTGTAGATACACATTGTGCATTTTAATTAACCAGGGGGCGTTCAATCTGGAAGCTAAAAAAGCCTCATTAAATTAAATATTAATTCGTTATTAAACTGAAGAGTTCGCTGCAGTTGCAAGTGGTGTGCAAGTGGCGACAAGTTAAAAAGAAAAAACACTATAGGGAAAAGAAAGTTCCGAAAAAATATTTTTCAATTATTATTAAGGAAAAATTACACTGGCTTACAAAATTTTTTTTTCAATGGATCTGAATGCACTTTCCTCTTGAATATCGCCTTCTAAATATGAAAAAAAAATTATTTTAAAAACTTTTTTAATGGAAGGGTGTTTTAATACTACCTTTTGATTTTTTTTAAATTGGGTATTTTAGCTTTTTTGAGCAGCACTCGACAGTGCATCGTCTGGTTTCAACAAATTAGCCCCAAAATTCAATAAAATTATCCCCTCTACGACTTTTTCTTACAGAGTTTTAAGATCGGTCAAGAAAATAAGATTCTGTAGACCTTTAAAAAATCATACTTTTAGAAAAAAATTCATCGAAATTTTCATTCATCGGCATTTAAAAAACTCGATCGAAAAATTGTCGATAAGAAAAGTACTTTAAGAATTTAAGAAGAAATAGAAATTAATTATTTGTAGACTAGTGTTGCTTAGAAAGTTTTTAGGCATTTTTCAGAGAACTTAAAACTGACTTAATTTATGAGTGAACTTTCAGGAGAAGACCTGTCGTTGGCTCTTTAAAGCAGGGACGTGAATCGGGTGGAAAATTTGCCCGGTTCGGTTCGCGGGTTCGAACCGTGTTTGAACTTTTCGATTGGTTCGTCAAACCGGTTTTTCTACTTCTTTGAACCGAGGTTTCGGTCCGGGAATTTCTCAAACTGAAAAATTTTTTAACAGGTGTTCCCACTTCTAACGCAATTTTTTTTTACCATTTAGGGTTAAAATTTGCACAATAAAAAGTTAGTGGTGGTTACTCATATTAGAGATGGTATCGATACTAATTTTATAAGAATATCGATTTCGATTTTTCTATTTTTGGACTATGGGAACGACCACTGTGCATGGTTGCCGACAAAAATGAAACCCTAACAATTTACAAAAAGGGGTTCGGTTTTCGGTTCGGTTCAAACATTTGTAAAAAAAACTTCGGTTCGGTTAATGGTTTGGTTCATCAGCAGATAAAAGCGGCTTACCGGTTCAATACCGGTTCAAACCCGGTTCAAACCGGTTCGAACCCGGTTCAAACCGGTTCAAACCTTTTTCAAACCCGGTTCAAACCGGTCCAAAACCGGTTCACGTCCCTGCTTTAAAGAAAGCTTTTTTGAAAGCTTATATAAAGTTGAATAAAGTTAACTTTAAAATGTTATGATATCTTAATAATAATCGTTATTGGTTGCCCTTAAGATACACGGTTTCATCGTAGTCCTATTAAAGAGGGCAAAGGGATAAACAGACTCTCCGAAAGAAAGAAAATTAGGGTCTGAAAAAAGAAAAGCACCAATAACCAGAATCGAAATCGATGCATTTTTTACTATGCTACTTATTCCTATACTTTCTCTTTATTTTTTTTTCTCTCTCTCTCTCTCTCTCTCTCTCTCTCTATCTTACGGCTGGCTCGAAAGGATATATGAACAAAATCGCTTTAGAAAAATAATTGAAATTTTGATTTTTATCTTCCATGACAATCCTCATCTCCAATCTTCCATACCGCACCATTCTGCTGACCATAAAAGCACCACTGATCTTTCAAACCATTAAAAGGCTTTCTCAGAAATTACACAGCACAGCACGAATAAATTCTTTGCGCTGACCATCCCAAGTAATATTCATATTAAAATTATAAATTAAAAACGCTGACAGGACATGCAAGGATACTTGAAGTCAAAGAGCAGCTACGCAGCAGAATAAAATAATAATAATAATGGTAAAAAAAAAGATCGAGTGATGATCAAATAAATGCGTTTGAACTGAACTAAACTGGACCGTAACCAGCAACCCCTACCTTTACCTCCAACCCCTCTGTACATGTCCTTTGCAATCAGGAACTTTTATTGTAGCCTCGAGCTGTTTTCTTAGGTTATTTGTTGTTCTTGTAACTGGACAGTGGTCAAGCATGTTAAAAATTAAATTGACATTCAATGCTCTCGCTGGATAAAAAAAAAAAAAAAAAAAAGTGGAACAGTGGCAGTTATGTTGCCCGATCTGCTCCGATCTGCGCTTTGCAATAAATTGGAGTAAAGGGAAAGATAATTCGGTTGCAACTAATTTGCATTTTCTTCGATTCGCGCGCTTTCCCATCTCGTTCTTTTCGTTTCTTTTCACTTTTTTCCTATGTCTATCATTCTTTAAAAAAAAAAAAAGACGTGTCCCTTAGCGAGAAAGACGACTTTGCTTGCTTTGCTCTCGTTCTTTTTTTTTCCGAAGAAACTGAAAAGTTTCGAAAATTGCGCGGGATTTTGAAAGGCGAGTTTATTTTTTTATTTATTTTTTTTTTTCTATTGTCCACTGGAGCATAAAGAAGTCTTTTGTCTAGACTTGAAGGCTGTAGAGTGAGTGTTTTTATTTCTCATGTTAAGCGAGGATTTATTTGTATTAAATGTGTCCTTTAACTTGCAAGGGAAGATTCCGAAATGAATGCTTTTTAATAAAGAATTTGCATTTTTTTTTCAGGATTTCAACAAAAAAAAAAAAATAATAATAATTCATCATGCCAATGAATTAGAATGAAGCCTTCGCTCTTCGATATTCCAAATGATCTTCACGATTGCCATCCAACCAATCACAATCAAAGATGTTGAAATTCATCTTAAAAATGATCGGATTTCACCCCAAAAATAACGAGAATTTTATCGGGCTTGATGGCCTACCATCTTGTGATTTAACCTCCATTTAAAGAGCCTTGACCAAAGGAGTGACCAAGTTAAAGGGTAAGCTGGAAAATGTTGCCATTGAAATTCTCATTAGTTTTAAGATGAAAAGATCATTTTTGTGTGATCTTTAAGAGCAAATCTCATCAACCGTGTCAGGGGAATAACAACCCCGGTCAAGAATTGAAATTGGTCAGCTTTAAAAGGAGAAGCAAGACCTTTGGGCAAACTTGTTTCTGTTAGAGGGGATGAAGAAGATTTATTTTATGCATATTTAAAAAGAAATTTTTGAACCAGTTTGCGATTGAATAGACTGATGAATAATGACAAGATTAAGTAAGGGTGTGATCGCAGAAGATGGGAACAGATCTTCTGATACAAATTTTCTGTAAAAAAAAAAAATCATTTTAAATTTAATCATTCTAGTCTAACTTGCTTAAATTTACCCAGAGAATAGCTTTAATGCTCAGGGAGTCCGGAGAAACTTAAATATTCCTTCCTTGCGCAGATGATGTTGTTTTTTGGTAGCACAGTTTTTGTAGCCTTGCAAAATTCTTTGTCAAATTGGGTTACTAAAGGATCATGGATTGAGAAAAAACGAACGAAAGATAGAATTTCTATCCTGTCAATTCTCTGGTCCAGAAAGACAAAATCGGGATGTCTATATCGGTAAAGAAAAGGGTAATTAAGGACCTTGGGTCAGTTGTGAATAACGAAGGTTTTATGTGATGATGACAAAAAAAACATGGCACCAGTGTTGGGTGGATAAAGTGGAGAGAAATCTGTAGTGTTTTCTTCGAAAAAAAAAAATGCCACGAAAATTGAAGGACAAGCTGTACACAAAAGCCGTCAGATCCGCAATCTTGCAGGTTCGCATCCGAATGTTGGACCATGTACAATATAAAACGTTCGAGTAAAATAATTACGACTGAGATAAAAATGCTAAGGATGATGCGAGGAGAAACCAAATCTAAACAAATTAAGAGCAAACGGACGGTCTCAACGATGACATGATCAAGGATGGATCAGCCTGTAGATGGATGCTGAGATAAGTGGCGTGTCCAGCGAAAGAATGCTTTGATAGTGCTTATATTTTCCACAGTGGTATATTTAACAATTATAAGATATTAACCCAAAAATTTTGGGGGGGTCTAGAGGAAGTTTAGAGAGTTATGGTCCAAAAATCCAAAAAATCCGAAAAATTCATGGCGTCCGATTTGGATGAAAATTTATATATAAAATAAGTGAAAAATTCTAAGAATTTTGGCGTCAAAATTTTTGCAAGAAACGGATTACAACTAGTCTAGTTTTGGACTAGTTCCAAACTAGTCCAAAAAGGACCAGATTTTTGAAAAAAATTTTGTGCTAAAATTCTTAGAACTTTTCACTTATTCTATATATAAATTTTCATCCAAATCAGAGCCATGAATTTTTCGGATTTTTTGGGTTTTTCGACCATAACTCTCTAAAATTCCTCTCAGGCTCAGCCTGGTATCACATACTCATACACTAGAGCTGCAAAACTATCGATGTCACTATCGATAGTATCGAATGGCAGCCTTTTTCTCTGCTATCGAATGGTCGATGGGCCCTATCGATAGTGCCTAACCGGTGTTGGTGTTGTCGATTTTGTGACAATGGTGTCACAAAAAAGAGCGAAGAAGGGCTTTTCGGAAAAATGCCTTTTTAACGAATTACCAACATATCGGATAAAATCGATACTATCGAATATTAAGACGCAAACAATCGAAAACATCGAGTAGCGCCACTATCGATAGTTTTGCAGCTCTATCATACACCAGGAGAAGTTTGATCGAAGCCGAAAGGAGATAAACGAGGGTTAAGAAGAAAAAGAAGCTCAGGGAGGCCATTTGAGTTTTATATAAAAAATTCTAAAAAACTTCTAATATCCTAATTGAAGCCCTGAAAAGGACTAAAAGACTTCTGTGATCAAAAGCACTCAATAAAGTTTACTTTGCCTGGCAAGTTAAAAGCTTGTCATGTATAGGACTCATAGGACTAAAAAAAAATAAGTTTTTTTTACAATCAATACAACAATTTCCCTCAAACGGATTTCTGGATTAGTCCTGAATCCTTGACAATGCTGCATATTTCTTTGGTTTTTTTCTTCATTTTACTTTTTTATTAAATTATTTTATTCCTTTTTCATGTGACAACCCGATTTATCATGATCTTCTTCAATCTAATCTTGTACTTAAGCTTGAATTAGCCGCTCTCCTTCATTGCTCCTGTTTTGCCACGAGATGGAAGTTGATGCGTTTCCTGTTCCCGAATTGTCGGCTATCAGCGTTGCGTCCGAGGAAATTCCAGAATGGCCGAGGTGTGGTAGTCGTTGTGGTGGATGTCGTCGTAGGTTTGTCCTTGCGTATGACGATGCAGTCATCATCATCATCATTATCCATGCCGGAGCCAGTAAAGGTCACCGTTTCGGTTTTGGTAAACCAATCGTCACCTTGCGGTAGACCTCGCCTATTGCCCTTGCGGCGACGATTGTTGTTGAAACGATTGCCATTACGATTCGGGTGCTTGAAACGATTGTTGTTCAAATTCTTTCGCCGGTTGTTCGAGCCACGACGATTGCCGCCGCTGCTGCCACGTCTTACGTTTTTCCTGTTGGGACGACGGAGACGGTTCTTTTTCTTATTGGTTCTTGTTGGACCCCTCTTGTTTGACTGTGGTCTCTTCTTATTATTTCCATTTTTGTTGGGTTTCCTTTTCGGTTTTTTCGATGGCCTTTTTGATGGTCTCTTATTGGGTCTTGATGGTTTATTATCCGCGTCAATATCCCCATCGTCCTCGTCCTCCTCACCTTCTACGTTCCCCATTTGGTCTTCGTTATCTTCGTTGACTTCGTCATTATATCGTTTATAGGCATCATCATCATCGCCAGTCGACCAAATAGCTGTAGTACTGACCGGGCTAATCTCTTCCTCAAATTGTACATCTCCATCGTGTTTTTCATTACCTGCAACCGCATGTATCGCATGATTAACTGGCAGCAATTCGAAGACAGCATGCGTGCCCGGATCAACTGACGATGTGTCATGGCCCTGAACGACGAAAAGGCTATTTCCAATTTCCTCTTGTACAATGATTGGTACTTGTAGTCCATCACCTATATCACTATCATTATTATTGTTATCATCATCGTCGTCGTATTCATAATTTACGAAATTGGCATCACCAAAATTGGAATTCTCCATCATTCCAATGCCATAGAAGCTATCATGTTGCAAATTGGAACCATTTGTCTGTGCTGGCTTCCTACTTTTGCTCTCACTTGTAGCCTTCGTATTGTTGCTGGCGGTGGCGGCGGCGGTAGCGCTGGCGCCAACTTCCTCCTTGATTGTGGTCGCGATTCGAACGCTTTCGACGTGTTATAACGCACTGCGAGGAACCGCCATTCAGCTGCCTTCCTTCGATATTGAAACGCTTCACTTCGTACTCATCGCCATTCTCGTCAACTTCGATTGTAGTTTCAGCTGGGGGGAAAAAAAATAGATAAGGAAATAATTTATGCAACAATTGACAGTAATTAGTAGAGCTCGGATTTTGAATATTTTGAATTTTTTTTGAATTTTTTTGCATTTTACTAAAGGCATACTAAAGCCCAAAATCCAACATTGCGAGAGCCTGATGCGAGAGCGCGAGACGAGACGCACACAAATTTCGATACATTCGATCATATGGTTCAAGCTTCAATGTATCGCACTGCAAAATCTCGTAAGAAAATTTTGAAAAATTGAATATTTCTCGTTGCGAGGCAATTTGACAGGTTAATGATGTAGCTATTTTTTGAGTACTCGCTATTGGGTACTCGTTTAAACTAATAAAACAAAAACTGAAAAAGAGCTTTTAAAATATTTCGCGTACTTTGGTTCATTTTGAAAATTTTTGAAAATTTTTAATTAAAATTTAAACTCAAGTGATAACGTATAATTTTTATGAGTACTCGGTACTCGTTAGATTGGTACTTGGTTCAAATATTACATTAATATAATCGAAATTATGCTATCTTCTGCGTGACGCAAAACTCTCATTGGAGATTGAAATGAGTCACGCAAAACATTTTCGTGACGTCGCGCACTCTCGCATCGTGCTCTCGCAATATTGGATTTTGGGCTTAAATCGAACTAATTTGGAATTTTTGACTGTGAATTTATTGAATATTTTGAATTTTTTGTTTTTTTTTGAATTTTTTTGAATATTTTTTAAATATTTTTTGAATATTTTTTGAATATTTTTTGAATATTTTGAATTTTTTGCATTTTTTTTAAAAATATTTTTTGAATATTTTTTTAAATTTTTTTAAAATTTTTTTACATATTCAAATTCCGAGGCATAGTTATTAAGTGTAGTTTTTAACTCAGCTTTGAGATTTTAGTAACTAAATCGAACTAATTTGGAATTTTTAGACTTTGAATTTTTTAAAATTTTTTGAATTTTTTTGAATATTTAAAAAAAAAAATTTTTTTAATTTTTTTTTTTTCATTTTTTCACATATTCAAATTCCGAGGCATAGTAATTAGGCACATTAAAAAAAAAAAGGCGTGTGAAAATTATGGTCTTCTATCTCTTTCACAAATCTCAATCATTAAAAATCAATTTTCCTCAATAGCATATCAAAGGTTCTTCCAGTTGGTTAGCTTACATTAACAATTCATCCGTTGCAGACAACAATTTGTAATGTCGTTTAAAAGATCGCTACAAAAAAATGTTCTGATAGCTTTGCTGTTTTTCTGCTTCCTTCAGGTATGAATAAATATATATATATATATATATATATGTTGGTATATTTTTAAATAAAAATTCACTTCCGATATCAAATTTCTCATCTTAAGGCGCTGTCCCTTGGCAAAAGAGTTCATAACAAAGGATTTTTCGCCTCCGACGTGGATCAAGAATATATTGTAAATGTTACTCCGGTCGCTTCGCATAGCAATTTATATACGATGGACGTCATCAAAACGATATACAATATCTATGCCGATGTATATTTAAGCTCCCGAAGGGGGAGTCTTTACAGTCTACTTAATTTCAATGGCTGTGAATTTGTGCGACATCCGATTACGAACAAAATATTGAATTCGTTTTACAGGTCGATCTTTGTTAATGCATCGAACAAATATTGTCCAGTGCTGCCGCACAAAATTTTCCTCAACACCGCCTTCACCGATAACATTATTCCCGTAATTCATCCAGTTGGAAGTTTCAAAATCACCTTTACCATGAAAAAAGATACTTCTTTGAATTCTTTGATAAAATTCAACTGGAGATATCGGGTTACTAGAAGCTAATAAATAAATAAATAAATATAATCGAATGCAGTGAATTCATAAATATACATTACATATGTATATATAAAATACTAGAAGATCCGCCTCGCCTCCCAAGAAACTAATGTCTCAAAACTCAATTACTAGAAATTTGGGGCGAAAAACTTAAGTTAAGCAAGTAAAACTTTCTGATAACCACTTCTTTTTATCCCTCTCCCAGCGTCTTTATCCTTCTTTATTCCTCTTCCTGCCTCTTTATCCCTCTCACTCCCTCATCCCTCTCACTCCCTCACTCACCCCTTCGTTCCCTCCTTCCCACACATACCCTCTCGCTCCTTTATTCTCTCACTCTCTCCCTCTCTTTTTTTTACTTAATTATTTATTAATATGTAATAAAGTCTAAAAAATAAGTTTAAGCATGTAGCTAAATAAAAATGCTATTAAAGCTACATGTTTCATTAAAAAGCAGCCTATGTCCTTTCCCAGGGTCTAGACTATGTCCGGACTAAGTTTCATTTAAATCGGTTTAGTAGTTTTGGGCGTGATTGCGTAACAAACAGACATACAGAGCTACTTTTGTATTTATTATAGCAGTTTTGGGATTTTTGTGACACACCCTAGTACTGGAGGTACCCTTAATAATGGACCGATAAATTTTTTTTTTTTTTTGAGAGGATGTTTATGGCTACAAGGAAGACATAAGTGCCAAATTTTGGGGCACTTTTAAGATTTTTGTGACTCACCCTAGTACTGGAGGTACCCTTAATAATGGACCGATAAAATTTTTTTTTTTGGAGAGGATGTTTATGGCTACAAAGGAAGCATAAGTGCCAAATTTCGTTCAAGTCCCATTTGAATTTCGGGTATAGGAGACAATTTTCGAAAAACGCCCTTCTGCCACGCCCACTTTTCCAATTTTTTAAAATCATATTAGTTGCCTTTAAACATGTTCAAATATCAAATTCCATAAAAATATCGATTTTAGAGCAGTTTTTGTGATTTTCGTAAACAGATACTAGTACTGGAGGTACCCCTAAAAATGGTCCGATCGGGTCCATTCTTGAACTTGTTCTTACTCATGTCCCTGCCAACAAGTATACCAACTTTCGTCAAAATAGTTCAAGTCCTTCGATAAGAAAACGGTATACAGACAGACAGACGGACATGTCTAAACCGAATCTCCTAGTGACGCTGATCTTTTCTATATAGAAACATATGGTCTATCTCGACTGGTTCTGGGTGTTACACACAACCACACAAACGCAATGTACCCTCGACACAGAGTGTGTCTGGTATAAAAAAGAGAGAAAACCAAAGAGTTTTGGAAGCTCTAATGGCTTTGATCGCCAATTCTTAACCGCATGAATGCGGAAACAAAAAATTATGATTGCGTGGTAATTTATATTATTCAATTATTCTTTTCAATAATAATCTCAATTGAAAATTACTCTGTCGTCAATAATATTCATTTTTCTTCCACAAAATTGAAAAACCTTTGCCATTTGGCCCACATTAGCGACGCATCGCTCTCAACTACTTCCGAGTATAATCTGGAATGTTGTCTAAAATATCGCTTACATTTTTTGTGCTAATTTATTTGCTATTCCTTTGCTTGCATGAGGTATGTGAACAGAAACGACCAAAAGAAAATGAAAAGAATTTCCATATATTTTTTTTTTTAATTCAAATTCGATATTTTTAACCTTAGGGATTCTGTCGGAAAAAATTCCAATTGAAATGGCTTGAGGTGGTCGACGTGGACAGTTCATTTGTTGCAAATATTTCACGCATCGATCGAAAATCGAACATATACAGAGCGGATATTATAAAGACATTGCACAAAGTGTATTTCGATACGAAAGTGCAAACGCTTAATAAGAAGAAACAGTATTACAGTTTGGAGAATTTCAATGCCTGTGAATTTATCGCACATCCAATAACGAACAAACTAATGGATTCATTTTATAGGAACGTCTTTTTGAATTCAACGAACATATTTTGCCCAATACAGCCGCAAAGAATGTTCTTCGACAGCGATTTCAATAAGAACGACATGCTTCCGATAATACATCCAAGCGGCAGATTCGTACTGCGCGTTAAATTCAAAAACGATACATCCTCGCATTCTGTGACAACCGTCATATGGAAATATCAAATAACGAAGGCCTAGTGATTGAGCGAATGGCTCAATGTGGAGAAGAGTCATGGGCTAGATAAAAATGCAATGGTCGAATTTTGTTGTTTTTTTTTTTTGCTCTTATAAAAATAAAAACGTGATTTGTTCTTAGACTTCTGAATTGATTTCCGGGAATGTCACAAAGGATGAGTTTCGGTTTCAAGGACGAAATTTTATCCTTACTCCAGGCAATATGAGAATGCTATAAATCTGCGTTCAATCTTCACATATAACTAGTAGCAAGACATCGATGCTATGTCATTGTGAATTAAGGCCCATATCTGTCAGTGGATCCAGGCTTCACTGTAAGGATAGGATAATCCAAAAAAAAGAGAAAATTATTATTTAGCCGGTCTTAATGCCGGTCTAATATTTTAAACCTATTGTTATACCCCACACACTCTATGTCGAGGGTATATTGCGTTTGTGTGGTTGTGTGTAACAGCCAGAACTAGTCGGGATAGACCATATCTTTCTATATAGAAAAGATCAGCGTCACTAGGAGATTCAATTTTGACATGTCCGTCTGTCCGTCTGTCTATATCAGACCTGCACAGCTTTTACCCGCGGGTAAAAGCTCTTACACGTATAGCGTGTGTGAATGAAAGCTTTCGTTGAGCAGCGACGCGTGTGGCGATTTCAGTCTTTCGAAATTCCCCAGCGGGAAATGTCACCCTGACATCACCGGTGAAGTCAGGGTGACAAGTCACCCTGGCATGCGTGACAATTCATAGGACGCCTAGCATGACATTTGTACAGGAGTTGGACAGTGATTTCACCGGTGACATGTCCTCCTAGGAGGAGCGATGGCGAAAAAAGCAAAAGAGAAGCACATGCTCTTTTCTCTCTCAATGTTAATTTATAGAATCCATATAGCTGGTCAGTTGAAAACTCTCTTCTTTGCGCTCTCTTTGAATATTTCGAAAATTTTTAAAAATCAATTTTTAATAATTTTTGTTCGCCTCAGCCAGGGATCGAACCCGCGATCTTCGGATTCAGAGTCGAGCACTCATCATCTACGCCACTTCATGCTAACGCTGAACTGACGCGAAAACCTTATTTAAATTTCAGTAGCCAATGAGAGGCAAGCACATGAACAGCATCCCTCCACGATGACATGTCCTCCAAGATGTCATGCATGACAATGTCACCTATTTGTCATCGGTGACATCACTGGTGACTTTGTCATGCAGGAGATAATTTTCCGCTGGGTCTGAATGTTCACCAATCCATACACAAAAATAACAAAGCTTTTTGTTTGCTTGTATGTGTAGCTCTGCCGACTGTGTGCAGGTCTGGTCTATATACAGTTTTCTTATCGAAGGAGTTGAACTATCTTGACGAAAGTTGGTATACTTGTTGGCAGGGACATGAGTAAGAGCAAGTTCGAGAATGGACTTGATCGGACCATTTTTAGGGGTACCTCCAGTACTAGGGTCTGTTATGAAAATCACAAAAACTGCTCCAAAATCGATATTTTGGTGGAATTTGATATTTGAACGTGTTTAAAGGCAAGTAATATGATTTCCAAAAATTGAAAAAGTGGGCGTGGCATAAGGTCCTTTTTCGAAATTTGTCTCCTACACCCGAAATTCAAATGGGACTTGAACGAAATTTGGCACTTATGCTTCCTTTGTAGCAATAATCATCCTCTTCAAAAAAAATTTGTATCGGTCCATTTTTAAGGGTACCTCCAGTGCTAGGGTCTGTCAAAACATCCAAAAAAATCCCCAAATTTGGGGTTTTTCCAAATATTTGAATGAAACTTCGAATTTAAGCGTATATTTAAGCCTCCGATTAGAATTTTAAAGAAATTGGAAAAGTGGGCGTGGCAAAAGGGCGGTTTTCATAAAGAAATTGCACAAAAGTCGGTATTTGGGGATCCTTATAACCAGGGCAACCAAAAATATTTAAATGGAGCCCTAAAAGTATGCACGTCAATATTGAAGAAAAAAGAAACGCATTTAGAAGAATTTGCCTGTGGAACTTAGTTCCAGCCTTTGCATGATCCGTAAAATTCCATAAAATCCTTCTGAAGGTGTGTATAAATAAGCGTGTTTTGAGGAAAAACACGGAGTTCCAGCATCGGAAACATTTCAAAATATTGACATGTATATTTTTAGGGCTCAATTTAAATATTTCTGGCTGCCCTGCTTATAACCTTAAAAATCTCTTGAATATTCTTTCTTAATTGTCCTGTTTTTTGGGCGTGTTTAAAAAAATTTATTTTAACATTTTTGTCTGTGTCGGATATTTTATTGTCAGGCTCGCGGCCTTAACACCCTTACTTATTTTTCATTTTCGTTTTTTTCTTTTGAAGTTTCCTTAGAGTGGCAACTCGTCCCTTGGATTAACGTTTCTCATACCCCAGTTCAGAATACATTTGGCCCTTATAGGTATCACAAGCTTACAAATAATTAATTTTTATTTCTTCTGAGGATCTAAGCGCATTTTTCTCATAGACTTTGGCATTCTTAACACGAAAAATAATTTTAATATTTAAACAATTTTTTATTGAAGCGTTTTTTTTTTTATATGCTGTAAAGTATGCAACGTATTTTTGTAATGAGGCATAAATTTGCATTTTCCATTGCACTTATTTATAAAATTATAACTTAACCATTAGTCCATAGATTTTGAAAACTACTATATTATTTCCTTTGGCAAAGATTGAGCTTCAAATAAAAAATTGAAGAAAAATTCTATCTGCTTTCGCTCGATTTTTTAGATGCCGGTGAAAGCGCATTATTTGGAGCATTCGGAACAGCAGCAAACGGGCCTTAAACTTCTTTTTTTTTTTTTTGTTTTTTTTTTTGGGCCTGCACATATTCTCTTGTTGCTAAAAACTTTATTTCGCCATATTAGAATCTTTGGGCCTTTTAAACTTAATTAATTTGAATAACACACACTGTAATTCGTTTCTCGATACACATCGCTCACACGTATCCTTAAAATGAAACCTCTCCTTGGATTGAATATCCCTTTCATCAGTTCTTTTCTTTTTATTTACATTGAACGATCGCCAAAGCAGCAAAACAGCACAATAGCACCAAAGAAATTTTAAGTCGCATCTCTCCAGCGATCTTTTTTCGTCGAATTGAAATTAAAAACTAATTCAGGAGAATAGAAAATCCGTCTTTTTTATAAGCTCGCACCAAAGGCGACGAACCCCTTAGCTACTTTTTTTTTTTTTTTTGCTCAAAATTCATACATTATGACTAATTTAGCATAAAACTAATGCTACTAGCAAAAATTGTGATTCAGCAAAAAAAATTTCTTTTCATCGAACTCTTAATAGACTTCTCTCTCCTGTATATAACCAGTTTCGCGTGGCAGAATATATTTTTTTAGGTCAATGATATTTTATCGTGATTGGTAACCTCTAATGACCCCGCCGTCAAGAGCCGGGCTCAGTAGCGCAGCATCTTTGATCTCAAAGAAAAGAAATTTTATGGGTTTTTTTTTTTTTTCACAATAAAACGGTATCGAAGTGATTAATATGAAAACGAAATCGAATTCCGTATTCTCTTAAACCGATTAAATTAGAAGCCATTTGGTTAGGCGATTTTTCAAACTCAAAATTTTCTACCGGAATTATTATTTAGGCCGTAAGACTTTCTTATAAGGGCAATATTCCAATTTAAAAAAAAACAGATTCTGCTTTCGAAATTTTTTCGGGATATCTTTTTGAATGAAAAGGGTCTGGCAGGTTGCGGCATCATGAAAGGATTTTTTAAATTTTTTTGATTTTTCGATGTGCCATCTAAAAAAACTGTGAGACTACTTTTTAGATTTTTCATTTGAACGGTCCTTGAAATATCCTTGAAATATCCTTTTCAATAAGCCTTTTTTAAAAACTTTATATCTAAAAAACTAATTAAGATAAGAAGATGAAACAAACGTTGCGATTGCAAATAATAACAAGAAATTTAAAAAAAATATTTTTAATTTTTACACTGAGAAAAATGTTTCCACAAAACTAAAAAGATAATTTTAACTAATTCCTTTTCAGTGTATTACCATATTGACGCCGCTTTACATCTTTTTTTTAAATACCTCTAAGTAATTTCTTTCATTTAAAAAAAAGTTTCATTCAAATTAAATGGCGCAAAAGTGAGATATTCAAAAATTTACAAGTGCACATAGATGCTCTAGTACTAATTCCAGTACAAATGTGCGAAAATGATACAAAACACATTGGCCATACGGTATGTTTTAAAAATTTAATATCTCCAGAAATAATTAAGATAAAAAGATGAAACAAACGGTGACTTTTGTTAATAAAACAAGGTATTTTTAAAGTACATAAATTTTCACAAAATAAAAATCATAAAAAATAGTCTAAGTGGTTTTAGTTTTGAAAAACTTTAAGTTAAAATTTAAAATTCTTTCATATCCTCCTTTGTTAACCTCCACCTTTTAATTATTTTAATATTAATTATTTAAGATATCATTAAAAATTGTAATCGCATCGTATGTTTAATTTGGGGTTCAGAACATTTTAATTTTTTATATCATTTCTAAAAATTAAATAATTATTAAAAATTTACAAATATTTAATTTTTTAAGAAAAGTAAAGAAATTTTGGGAATAATTCAATAAAGTTAAAATATAGTCTCGTTATTTGTATTCTTATGGCTTGGGAAAAATAAAAAGAATTTTCTAATTCCTTCATAACAGTCATTCCCGCAGGCAACGAGTTAATTTTCAAGCTAAGATATAGCAAAAATAGTGTACGAATACATAAAAAAATAACTCCAAACAAGAATACCTAGATATTAAAGGCCATTAAGCTGTGGCGGAAAATTTTCTAGGTAAACAAAAAAAAAATTTGGATCAGTTATGCAATGGAAGTGATTTACCTCTATCTTAATTAGATTTTGAGATGATAAAAGTTTTGAAAAAAAGTGATTAAAAAAGGATTTTCAAGGATATTGCAAGGACCGTTCAAAATGTTAATAAAAAGTAGTCTCCACAGTATTTGGTAAATGGCACCTATCGAAAAATATAAATTTAAAAATTCCTTTCATGATGCCACATGCCTTTGCTTAACCCGCCACACCCTTTAGAGCATATTAAGATTCCGCTCTTAACTTTAAGATATCGCAATAATTGCTGTAATAATCATCCGTATTTTGAAAAATGTTTGACGTGAACTTTTCCTACAGTTTCAATAGAAATTTGTATTGGAACTGCCGGAAATGTTGACGTAAAATATTATTCAGAATAGGGCTGATTAAATAAAGCTTTTAATCTTTTACACTTTTGAAGAAACAATCAATCAATCAGTCTTCAGACCAGTTTAAACTTTTTTGAAGGTTTAGGGCCGTTTTCTCATCCTACTTTTAAGCTCTTTCTGCCAGTTAAATTTCAATTTCTTTGACTTATTTATCAAATTTGTATGAAATTGTCATGAGGATAATTTAACTTACAGATTAAAAAAAGATGAGAAAACGGCCTTAAACTTTCAAATGATTGTCTTCAGGAGAGTTTAAACCAGGCTCATTAATTTTACATGAACATTTTTGAAAAGTTCAAATATAGAAAAGGTATTTTTGATTGAATTAAACTGGCATGAGACCTAAAAAGAATATACAGTACACTCGGGATAACGTCAACTAATTAAAACCGCGAGTGTTGACGTTTATGATTGTCCTCATTTTAGACCAAAATAAAGTTGGAATTATAGTTTTAAAAGTTATTTTTGTATTCATACTAAAACGAACCAATAATCTGATTCAAACAAATTTTTATGTACATATTTGGAAAAATTGAAAAAATATTTTATATGAGATCATGCCACTTTCGGTTTTTAGAGATCATTTTATACGCGCAACGTCAACAAGTTCGAAAACACAACTGAACAAAGAGAGCAAAAACTACATTGTACGCACAAAGGGGAGATTCCCGGAATTCTGAGAATTCGTATTCTACAGGGTGTCCCGTTGGGAAGTACATTCCTTAAAAGGGGTGGTAGGGGGGTCCAAGATGAATAAAAAATCGTATGTGAGGGTGGGGTCCCAAATGCACCCCTGAGGAGTTATGTGGCTTTAAAGTTTTTTAACACTAAGTCTAGAAAAACAATTCTCCCACGCCAATGGTTAATTGTAGAAAAAAATTTTAATGTAGTTTGAAAGCCAATTGTATGTGCTTTTAGGCAAAATTGAATTAATGGTAAAAATTTGACCCATTGAGGGAAAAACAAACGGTCAAAGTAAAAAATTCTAAAAAAATTTCCATTTTTTTTTACTTTAGAAGCCATTTTGGTATGAAAAGTGTCCAATTAACACCCAATTTTTTTATTTTATTCAAAATGCTGGATCGTTTACCTTTAATTTGGTACCTCATATGTCAACGGGAAACCCTGTATACGTAATTCTAGCTAAAATTTTCTATTAAGGGGGTCTTCTCATTGAAAACCCGTTTTTTGGACCCTTTTTAAAAAAATTCTTATTTGAAAACGCAAAGAATAATTGAAAACTTTTTTTATTTATTGTATTACAAAAGGTTCAAAGTAAATAAAAAAATTTTTTTGCCTCGATACGTGGGCTGTTCAAAAAGTAATGAGACTTCAAAGTTGGTGGTGAAAAAAAAAGGTGCCGTCACGGCGGCCACGATTCCGGGTCTCCGGAGCGTCCGAAATGGAAAAAAAAAACGGGGTTATAATCAGTATAGATGTAATTCTCGGGTGAACCTCAAGCTTAATTTTGTGATTTTTTTTTGACAAAATGGCGGCCGTTAAAAAAAAAATTTCAATTTCGGGCTTTTTTTTTGTAGTTTAGTGTAAAAAAAAAAATAGTAAAAAATTTTTTAAAATTATGGCCGAGGTTCACCCGAGAATAGTGACAATTCTGCCTCGATTCCACTTTGTTTCATGAAAATCGGTTCAGTTGAACTGGAGATATCATGGCCGCCAGTTCGAAAAACGTGGTTTCGAGATAAACGCGTTTAAAGTTTGAAGCAACGCAAAAATTACTCGTTTTAGCGCAGATCTTGCTCGACAAAGAAGGCTATATCCTCTAAACTATTTCGAATTTCAAAAAATCCTTTTAGGGGCATATTCACAACTACCCAAGCTATAAATAAATGCAAAAAAAAAAAGTCGAAAAAAAAAGTTGCTCAATGAGAAGACCCCCTTAAGCTGAGTTTACCTTTTGGAGCTTTTAGATTTTGTTGACGTTTTAGAATAGTCAATGTAAATAAAAAAGTGTTGACTGAATAGGGGGTTGACGTTATCCCGAGTGTACTGTATTCCAAAATTGAAACTTTCGAAATTCTTAAACCGAGTTGAGAACTCCGACCCTTAATAATAAATTTTTGTTTTGAGAAAACATTTTTTCGCTGACAAAAGTTCGCTAAGTTAATATTTATGAGGTGTCTGAGTCATCAAAAGCTTAAGTTTTAAAAACGGTACTCGATTATTTGCCCATATAGGTAACTAAACTGGAGCTTCCTTGATTAAGTGCGATTTCTGATCACTTTTGAAATTTCACCGCAAGCAGTTCGAAGTGCCTTTGAATTTCTTTAAAACAATGAATAAAATTTTCTTAGAATATCACATATTCGAAACAAAAGTAGCTCAAAACTTTGTAATCTCTTATCTTCTTTGTCTTTTGGATGTCTTCATAGCAACTTTTTTTTATCATTAATTTATTCAATCTAACAGTTCGGAACTTTTTGAGATCATTGATTGTCTAAATTCTTTAAAAACCAGTAAACGAATGGTTATAGGTTAATGGAAAGTTATCACGTCTTAATGCAACATATAAAATTTTTTTAAATTTATTTTGTAGAGTTAGACCCGTTTGCTACTGTTCCCGTTAAAGTTTTTCGTTACGATATCCTCATAAAATGTTAAAATTTTAATACAAATTGTTTGTTTTTCAGAACGGAAAATTTAATCGGAACAGCATGTATAAAGCCTGAAATCCAGTATAGAGTTTTTTACGTAGAGAAAATTGTGTAGAGTGCGGAGAATCGACCTTTGTTGCACACGCTAAAGACCGTTTCTACAATTCTAAAGCTCTACGTAGCGCTGCCGCCAACATATTTAGAGTACAGCTCTACTACTTATGTGTTCCACGACTGTATATACTGCAAAATTGTTTTTCTCTACTGTAGAGTCGTAGATAAAACATTCTTCTGCAAATTAAACAATCGCGTAGTGCCTAGAAGAGCTCTACTCTAAATATGGCGACGACAGTTCTACGTAGAGCTAAAGACTTATAGAAACGCTCTTTAGTGTGTACAACAAAGGTAGATTCTCTGCACTCTACACTATTTTCTCTACGTAAAAAACTCTATAGTGGAATAGAAGATATAGAAGCAGGCCTTAGAGTACTATTTAGTATATTAACTCATCGCAAGTCTTTGTATAATTTATTTTATTTATTATTTCCTTGACAAAGCCATGATACAAGAAAACAAGATAGCGCCACTTGAGAGAGGAAACGTCACAAACTCAAAATCGCGATTCGTTGTTGTTGTTTCCCCATGTTAAACCGGTTTTTTACTTTTTTGAATAGCATGGGAAACAACAACAATTTCTCGCTCAGTGACATCACAAACTCAATTTTCGGCTCTCAAAGAGAGCCTCAAAATAGCGGTACTGAAGTGGCGCTATCTTGTTTTCTTGTATCATGGACAAAGCATTTAACATCGGATACAATGTATTACGTTTGTCGTTCTTATTCAGAACATAGGGCGGATACGAAGTCTCTCCATTGGTTTCTATTTGCAGCTAAGGATCTTAGTTGCTGCCATGTTCGACGGCTTTCGCTCAGTACTGTCCGATTCCAGGTTGTTCTGGGCCGTCCACGTCTTCTTGAACCTTGTGGGTTCCACTGTAAAGCCATTTTGGAAAGATCACATTGTCTTCCTTTCGCAGTGTGTGTCCTATCCATCTCCACTTTAAGGCTTTGATTTCTGTTGAAATCGTCCTGCTCTCTGCTAGTCGCATCAATTCCTCATTGCTGATAACGTTGGACCAAAAGATTCTAAAGATTCGTCTCATACATCGGTTTATAAATGTTTGTAGTTTCCTTGAGATGTTGTCGGTCACTTTCCATGTACTAAATCCAAAAGTAGCATAGATTTTACGCTGCAGTTAAATATCGTATCTTAGTGCGCGTCTAGATATGCTACGGGTAGACCATATTTTATTAAGCTTGTAGAAGGCATAGCGTCCTTTGCTTATTCCCAGTAGTCAGTAGGTCGCCCCCGATATTTGTGACATGCCAAAGTGCCAGTCCTTGATGACTAGCCATTTCACCTACCACATGAACCTGAAAGAGTAGATAGGCCTCAGCTCACATTTCCCTATTCGCTGCGTATGATTGTTTTTGCTGTTGTCTGCTGTTACGTCGCATTCTGATCATTTGCCTGTCAAGCGTTCGATAGCTCAGTGGTTCGAACTGTGACTCGACAGCCGGGAGGTTCGGGGTTCAATCCCTGCGGGCGGCGAGAATTTTTCCTAAATTTTTTACTTTTTTTTATAAATTAGAGTTTTTTTGTTTGTTCATAGTTCAGTTATTTTGGAAGACAAACATTTTCCCCTAAATTTTTAAGGTTTTATATTTTTTTTTTTTAATGGTTCATTTTCAAGTAAACAATTTTTGGAGTGAAAAAATTCGTTAAATACATTTCCCAAAATCTGAGCAACGCTAAACTCAAGTGAGCATTTTGAGCAAGAAATTAAATTCGTTCGTTTAGCGTAATGGTTAAGGCGTTCGCCCAGCGATCTTTGGTGGTCAGCGGCTTCGAGGCTCGGTGGAGGCGAGAAAATTTTAAGAGAAGTAAGATAAAAAAGATTTAAAATAAAAAATAGATAAACAACAAAATATAATAATTAATAAAATAAATAAATTTAAAAAAAGTCAAAACAAAAAATGAAATTTTTCTTTTTTCTCAGTCGCTGGTGCTAGGCCATTTTCCTGCCCCTTTTCGCTAGCGAAATGACTGGGTAAAGGTGGCGCATAAAAGGACGACCTGTCCCCGGCAATGAGATCGTAATGTTAAATTCGCCAGCGTCTTGGATAGGAAAAGGACCGATCCCCGACACCCAGTGACTAGTGAAATCGCTAGTGTTGTGGTGGCTCCACTGACTACTGGGTTCTAGCTTCTACGTCTGCTTCAGTCTTTGTATAGGAGAGTTATAATTATTTGATTAAACTGGTGCTATAAATTTAACATATGGGCATTTCCGCCCCCAGTATTTTTTTTTCGTACGTTCGCGATCACATTTTCCAACATTTTTCTTCTAGTTTTCATTGGAATTTGATAGAACATATTTTGGTAGCTTTACATGTGGTGCCGAATATGGGTTTCTTTGAGTTTTAGTTCCCATAAGGATAGCGAACAAAGCAAAATACTGGGGCGGAAAGGCCAATATCTTAAATTATCAATTATAATCTAGGAAAATCTTTAATATTGTTCTTCAAAGAGAGTCCATAATTTAATGTCTTTTATTTCAATGAAATTTTACAAGGAGTAGTTTCAGCTGACAAACATTAAAGAAATGAATAGAATAACTTAATAGTGGGGAAAACAGTAACAAGCTCTTAAAATAATTGAACATGTAATTATGAGTAATAAGTAGCAATAATGAAAATTATATAATTCAATGAGAATACGAATGCCTCCGAAATTGATAAAACGGCGATAGTTTGGTGAAAAAAAAAAAAAAAAAGAAGAAATATAAATAATAACAATTTCCTTCAGAAAATATTTGTTCGACCTTATTTTTAAAATTCAGTTCATGGATGCAAGCTTTTTAAGGGAACCCGAATTGGTATTACATATCAAGAAGGTAGATTGAAAAAAGCTGCCCTTGTCAATTTTAAACATCTGCGGCAGAGTATAGTAAATTCGAGAATCTCTTAAATATATTTCAATAAAATGTTAATTATTTATAACTACTTAGGTATAACAGACCACGTCCATTGAATGCAAGAATATTGGGGAAAAATGAAAAGATCGGTGTAAAATCTGTTCAAAATTTTGTATCTCAAAGATTATTTTGGACAGACAAACAACAGAAAAGAGGTACAGAGAGTACAAGAACCACAATGAACTATTATATTAATCAATAAAGTCAAATATTTAGTATAGAGTACTTTAATATCATCACATGGAACGTTTCAAACTTCTCCATTCAACCAGAATTTTGGATTGAATCATGATAATGTCTTGTATTTCTCGAAGATTTTGGTGATTTTTGCAGAGAGATTACTCTGAACGGTTGGCGTACAATTTCCAATGCCGTATGCCCAATTTTTCAATACCAACGTCGGATTGGAATTATCCATGTTAATATCGAAAATCATTCGCTCAGGAAAGATAATATCATTGGGATCGGGAGCGTCGCTTACTGATTGATTAACTTCAGTTGGCGTTTTTATGGATATTTTTTGGGCTGTTTTAACAGATCGGTAAATCGAATGAATATTTTTATAATATCGATGATTCAAACGACAACGGCTAGCCGGATCTCGAAACATGAACATACGATAATTCTTGAAAGCACGTTGGAAAGCTAAACGACAAGCGGAAACTGGAAGAAAGAAAGAAAAGAAAAAAAAAAACAATTTGATTGTACAGGAATTACTGCAAACGGAAATAAAGTTTTAATATATGGACCTACCATTGGTGTTAAGCTCTTTGGCAACACTTAACCAAGCACTTTTCTTTTGCTCCATTGTTGACACTAGATATATATCGGAATGTCGTCTTATGGCTGCTAATAAATTGTAAGGATCAATTTCATAGGATTGCGGTGTGTTAATGCCATGCAAAGAAAATGTTGGCATCGGGGTACAGCCTTTTCTCTCTAGTTCAGCACATCGCTCAACTTCCTCATTGAATTTATTGCGTACAATATAATAGTAGGGCTCCATTGTACTATATCGATGCCTTATAAGGAAATCCAATTTCGAAAAACATCGCCATAGCCGTTGTGGCCAACGATTCTCCATACCCGTTTCCAAATCATGCATATATTGCCAAAAAGCACCTTTGAATACTGCCCAAATATCTTCGATTTCCTCTAAATAAAAAAAAAATTTATTAAATTTGCAATTTCTTTTCTTTTTTTTTTTTTTTGGAATACAGAGATTTAGGATTTCACTTACCGATATTATATTCCTCACGAAGTTTTGCCCAGATCTCAGCTATTTTCATGGCATTCATTGGCGTCTTATTACCTCTTGTAAGATCTTGATATAAAGATCTTTGATTACCAATTTTTTCCAACACAAACGGTAGTTGCTGCTCGTATTTAAACCAGCCTTTCCTAACTATAGTAGAAAAAATTTTATATAATAGGCCGTTTACATATGCCATTTTATTCGCGTTTTATCAACTTTGCCCGTTTTAGCACTAAAACAACTTAGATTTTTCCCGTTTTATCGTACAAAACTAAAACGAGAAACTTTCCTGTTTTAATTTAAAACAAGTAGCTAAATAAGATAAATCCTGCTTATAACTGCTAAAAAATATCGAAATCTGAGTGTCATCACTATAAAAATGCAAGACATATGGTAATTGAAATTTCTAATTTAAAAATTGTGAGGTTGTTTCCACAACCAATGTAGAAAACGAACACAATTTCAATAATTGCTTCTTATCTAAATAACAATATTCACTCATATTTCACGTGTTAAGCAAACAAAATATAACTACAAAATGACAAAACGACATGTGCATATGTAAACACCCCGTTTTGACTTAGTCGTTTTAGCTTAAACGAGTAGCGCTAAAACGTATATGTAAATGCCCTATAAGTATATGTTTAAAGTATTACGGACGCGATTCTACTAGAGAGCCCAACGGTATACTTACTGAAATTGTCAAGGAACCTATTGAACATTGTAGTGCCAATTTTCCATGGTTTAGCTTCCGTATTAAATGGCTTCATTAGTTCATCCATCGGTGCAATCTTTGAAAAATGCTGAAAGTTTTCGGAAAGAAAATTCCAAACTGCTCGGCAAACGTGAGCTAGAAAAGAAATTTGTTAGTAAAACGATTAAAAATTATTATTCCAAACTAGGTACCCCCTCCCCCTCACCTGGCATATTAAACTTTGAAGCAAGATATACCCAATATGCCTGAACCCGAGAACTTTTCGAACTTTTTTTGTTATGCAGCAATGGTAATGCCATAGCTTCTCGTATAAATGCAGCTGTTTGATCCATTGTCATGGTGAAATTATCCTCCAACGGTGGCCCGTGTACAATCAATTGATTTCCCTTTGTCGATGAGATTAACTCAATTAAGATTTCGTTTCCGTTTAGAGCACTTGAATGTTCCGAAACGGTGACTATGGCAGTGGTGCCTGGATTTTTCGAACGGTTGTAAGATGGATTTGGTATAATCGATGCTGGTATTTGGAGATTCGATAGAGAAGGCGGTATGTTTTGCAGATTATTTGCTTGAGAATCTGGTCTTTTATTGAACGTTGATAGCGCGGGAGCAAGTAATGACGATGATGATGGTTGTGATACTGTAGAAGGAGGTAATAGTGATGCAGTGGTTATTGACGATCCAGTGGTTAATGATGATCCAGTGGGTAGTGATGTTGCAGTGTGTAGTAATGATGATGATGATGATGTCAGGGTTGGCATAGGTGGTGGCGATGTAGTTGGTGACAATGATGTAAAATGCCCTAACAGGGGTACTTGCGGTAATAATGGCAGAATCATTGGCATAGATGATGATGATGATGATGATGATGATGTTGGTGTTGGTGTCGAAAACGGTTGTAATTGTGGCCGAAAGCCCAAATTTGTTGGCTTTATCTTAAATACAGGCGTCTTATTTTGAACAGAGTTAAAAGTCGTCGTATCTGATGAGCTTGTGGTATTGGGAGTAAAATTTGATATTGAATTTGGTATATTTGCCATAGTCTCGACGTTCGCAATATTGGGAACGGGATATGGACCAGATAATTGCGGTGGCTGCGTTGATGAGACCGTTTGAAACGAAGCGAATGTTGGGGCCGTTGACACCGTTGACACAGATGGCAATGTTGGCGCCGGTGGCGCCGAAGAAAATGTTGGCACTATTGACACCGATAGCACCGGTGGCGCTGATGGCACCGTTGAAAGAGTAATGGGAAGCCTATGAAGTTTTTGCTGTAATACTTGTGATTGCTGTGATGTTGGTGGTATCGATGTATTAGCTGTTTTGGGCATCGCAATTGGCCTTTGCGGCGCTGTCATATAACCGTTATTTATTTGTTTATTATTTAAAGAAATACCATTTGTTGGTACCACAGTCATGGCGTTCGCTGGCATCACAGGCGTTATTTGCAAGCCCTTTGGAATAGTTTGACTCGTCGTCATTACGGTAGCTAGACTCTTTGCCGAAACGATTTTTGGTAATAGCATTTTCTGTGTATTTGATGTGGTAGTGATAGAATTGCTCACTGGACTGCTGGCTACCACACTCACTGATGAATTGACTGAAGTAATGATCGGATTAAATACAGGTAAAGTCGTTTTCGGTAACGTCGGCAGCTTTTCCGTTGTATTTGTAGATGATGTTGGTATTCCAACCGATTTTTCCTTATTATTTCCTACTGGCGTTGACACTGAAGTTTTAGCCGTTTCATACAAATCGGTTATAATGCTCTCGAAATACCATTTATCTTGAAGTTGATAGCTACATTTACGCATATTCATAAGCTCCCAATAGAAGTGCCGTAGAATTAGCCATGTTACTTCCAATTGACCAGCACTTGCTTCAGCTATAAACAAAATAAAAAGGAGAAATCAATAAATATGACTGCATAAATAAAAATTAGTGTTCGACCGAAACAAGATTTTCTGCCGAAACCGAAACCGAATCTTCGGCTGCTAACTCAGTTTCGGCCGAAACCGAAACTATGGCCGAAACTCAGGTGTTTGGCCGAAACTGGCCGAAACCGAACCTTCGGCTGCTAACTGAGTTTCGGCCGAAACCGAACCTTCGGCTGCTAACTGAGTTTCGGCCGAAACCGAAACTATGGCCGAAACTCAGGTGTTTGGCCGAAACCGAACCTTCGGCTGCTAACTGAGTTTCGGCCGAAACCGAACCTTCGGCTGCTAACTGAGTTTCGGCCGAAACCGAACTTCGGCTGCTAACTGAGTTTCGGCCGAAACCGAAACTATGGCCGAAACTCAGGTGTTTGGCCGAAACTGGCCGAAACCGAACCTTCGGCTGCTAACTGAGTTTCGGCCGAAACCGAAACTATGGCCGAAACTGGCCGAAACCGAAACTTCGAACCTTCGGTCGGACACTAATAAAAATCAATCCAAAATGGTTTTTCCTCCACTTACATCGATATCGCGATAGATCTGACCAAAACATAACATAACTTGGATTCTTTTTTTGAAATTTGATTTCGTCTTCTGTTTCTCGTACAATTTTTGGAAATCGCTTTAAAGTTGCAACCAGATTGTATATGTTTTTGAAATGGTCAATTGGCTCGAACCATAAGTGCTTAAGATACGTCGATTGCTTATAGACTGTATTAGGGCTGCAAAAAAAAAAAAAAAAAACGGGAAATTTAGACAATTTTCTTGATCTTGATGTTAAGAAACTTACTTATTTAGTATATAGGGATCTAGAAATTTCATGATACTTCGAATATCGTTCTCATCATCCCATATGGGTCCTTTGTTCCTCACCAATTCCCATTCGAAACGCGTTTGCAATTGTATCCATAATTTCATTAGTTTTGTTGCTAAAAGAAAATAACGAAAAATTATTATAATTTATTCTTAAATTATTCATCTTTCATTAGCTTTCTTCAAACTCTCACCCTTATCACGAGTCTCGTTCGCAATCCCCGCCCAAATAATCCCTTTTCGCCTGTAGTCATTAAAATATTTATGTTCATGATCGTATAGCTCTGGATAGCCCTTGATCAATTCTAATAATTTGCGCATTTCTGGTGTTATTTTATATGTTAGCGGCGTGTTCGCTGGAGTTTTCTCCTCATCGTCCAATATGATAACAACCGGCTCTTCATCCTCCAGCATAACCACATCATCATCATCATCTTCTACGTCTTCTTCTTCTGTTCCATTTTTGTTCTTCGAATTCATATAAGGCCGTGGAGCATAACTATTCTGCGGTATATAACGCCAGAGGAATAACAATTCCGATTCCAATGCCATAATAGGCCTTCGTTTTCGTTGCGTATTCTTGTAAAGTAAAAATTTTCGCAAACGACGTACATATCTTTGATATTGAAGTCTTAAGTCAGCCCAGGTATTTTTACATTTTTCCACTAATAATTGATAATAAAAAAAAATAAAAATAAATATTATTGCAATTTGAATATCCAAATGCATTAAAACTTTTCATTCCATCTTACCGTCTGTGTTCAAAGAAGTCGCAATTTTAGCCCAAATTTTCTCTTTGGATTCAAGATCTCGGAATAATTCATGTTTTGCATCATAAAGTTGCATATGCTTGCGCACACGCAAGATTAGGCGCCTTTGAAATTTTAGTACGTCCTTAATATTTGGTTGATCTGAGAACGCCACTTGAAGTGGGTCAGAGAATATGTCTTCATTTTGTTCCGCTAGCACAAAAGACTATGGATTGAAAAATTTATTTAAAAAAAAATTTTTTTGATTTTCAAGCTAAAAAATTTCAGTTTACAAAAGTATTGGTCTATCTATGTAGTGTACTCTCTGCCCTGCAGGAAATGTCAATAGTGAGTCTATACTCTTTCTCTACTGACTGCATCAACAGTACTACTGACCAGTTAAACCCGTCGCAATGCTTTGCGTTATTGACATTTAACATTGAGTTGTCATTGAATGTCAACAGTAGACCAAAAAAACGATTGACGACCTATTGACGTCGGTACTATTATATAGACAAAAGGAGTACTCTTTCGCTTTATAAGGAGACATGTTGTTGACATGGTCAATAAAGATGAACTATACCTCTTGACAGTACAGTTTCTATAATGACACTGCCTATAAATACTGTTGACGTTGGAACTAGTTCTCTTTTCTATATTGACGTCAATATAGACATGGGGCCATATGGCGACAGGCTTCCTGCAGGGTGGTTTGCGGACACTCCTCTTAAGCGGACACCACTCTTAAACGGACATATATGTATGTTGGTCTTGAAGGTGCCCGCTTACTGTGTTGTGATGTGTGTTAACTGTTTTTGTCCTAAATAGGTAGAAATCTGAATTCATTTTAAAAAATTCGTCTCTCCCATGATACAAGAAAACAAGATAGCGCCACTTGAGAGAGGAAACGTCACAAACTCAAAATCGCGATTCGTTGTTGTTGTTTCCCATGTTAAACCGGTTTTTTTTTACTTTTTTGAATAGCATGGGAAACAACAACAATTTCTCGCTCAGTGACGTCACAAACTCAATTTTCGGCTCTCAAAGAGATCCTCAAAATAGCGGTACTGAAGTGGCGCTATCTTGTTTTCTTGTATCATGCGTCTCTCCCATTTCATCAACTTTTTACACCTTATCCGAGGGAAAGGGTATATAAAGTTTCACATGGAGTTTGTAACAGACCAAAGGAGACGCAATGGATACTTAGACATATTCTTGATCAGGGTGACCAAAGGAGTCGATCTAGCCATGTCTTTCAGTCTGTCTGTCGGCAATAAATTATTTTTTCGTAATTTACTCCTAAACCAGGAAAGATATCTTGAAATTCGGGTGGACTTGTCCCTGGTAAATGTCTGAAAAAGTGCGTATAAGTTTTTTTTTCGTGGTTGTATCTAGATTTCCTTTGTTATAAATCCCACAAACGGGCAAACGGGAGGAAGTTGCTCTACTGCCAGGGGCGGACTGGGCCCATGGGCAACCGGGAAAAAACCCGGTGGGCCCCCAGTTCGCTGTGCTTTTTAGCTGTTAAGTTAAGGTGACGAAGCCCCATTTTCCAAACGCCCGGTGGGCCCTTTGACCCCCAGTCCGCCGCCCCTGCCTACAGCAATGAAATTTGGATCGACTCTCGTTAATTCAAAAACTCGATAATTCGTAATATTTTAAGAATCCCTCGAGTTTCGAATTAACGAGAGTCGATTGTATATATATTTTTACACAATATTGAAGAAAATAGTTACAAAAAATAGAAAATTGAAGTTTTAGCAATATTTTTTCTTAAACGCTAAAAAAATAAGAATTTCAAAAGCGATAAAAAATTCTTTAAAAAAAAAAACACTGACTTCGAAAAGGTATACCATCCACACAACAATTTTTGGGGCTCTAACATTTTGGATTTCTTTAAGCGAAGGAATTGCCTTTCCAGTGATACCAAATTTTTAATATTTTGTGACCACGGAAAATTTGATTTTTGTTCACCACACGACCCACTGTGCGACAGCTAAACAGAAAGCTAAAACTACGTCACAGATGATACCAAGAACACTGTTAAATTCAAGGGAGAGGCAGAGATTCATTTGATAGCACGCAAAACGCACGGAATGCGGACTGTCTCGCATTTGTTACGTTGCGGCTAGAGAATTGGCTTCAAAAATAATCTACCCAGCCACCATACGATCAATCAAGGCCAACTACAAACTAATATGTTTATCGAATATTTTTGTCATGCTCTATGCTATAAAATCTGCTGTACCCATTGCGGAACGATTTGAAACGAAACATGAGCACTAAATGACTTGCTGAGAATGGCTGGCATTATACCACACTGAGAAAAATTTTTGTATGAAGTATGATGAAAATGAATTTTTTCACCATATTTAATTAAATATGTATTCAAAAACAATAAATGTACAGTTCCAATGTATCACACCCTAATTTTTTTTTTAGGTTAGGCTTGGCGCATAATTTTAAAATCCATTATCTTTTTTAAAATGCTGCGTAAATTTTATTCCTTTTCTTGAGCTGAAAACAGCCAAATCGTAACGTATCGTTTCGTGACGTGGGAGATAGAAGTTTGTTTTTACAATCTTAAATAATTGAATTGTGTATACCTCGTGGTGAATTAAAGCAAAAAAAATCAGTTGCAACCCTGCGTACTCAATACTCTTCCAATACCTACTTGCCAGCTCAGAATAAGATGTTTAAACATATGCGAATGAAGTTAAGATCTCATCCTGTTGAAGAAAGTAAGTTCGACGTGAGTTTCCGATGATAGGCAGTTTTAAATTCAATAAAAGACACCATTTTCATCATAAAAATTTCACTGTGAATTTGAGTCCATGCACAGCTGTTTTAAACTTTCCTCGGTGAAAGGATTGCCACTTTAAATGCAACCCCTGCGAGTTGAAGCCAAGCAAGTACATTAGCTGCAACTTCGTAATATCCTATACTGAGATATGCAGGAAGTAATCTGCCCATAGGGAATAGGACATCAAAAAAAGTCGAAAATTACTTCGAAGTAAACACTTTCGCTTAAGGGCTCTACGCTCTAAAGCAGCAAGTAAATTTCCTATACCAAACACATGTAGAAAAAACAAAGAAGTACTTTGGCTTACTTTCACTACTTGAACGCATACGCTAATTACAAGTAATCGGGCTCACATGGTTGCATTTAGGTCATACATTTTCTATATTTCTGTTGACCTGTCATCGAAATTTCAACTCTGATTTCCTTTCTTCAAAAGAATGAGCTCGATACTTCCTTTCAATTTACTTTAACAGCGTTGAGCCCTTTTATTCTGAGCTGTCAAGTAATCAAGAAGTATCCAGTGCGCAGGATTGCATGCTACTTTCCGGCTTTACTCCGCCAGAGAAATTAACATGTCAATTCTTTTTGCAAAGTAATTGGGAGAACAGCTGATTGCAGCTCATTTCTCAGAGGGAACGCGTAGGGTGAATTTTACCGAACCATAACATCAAATTTTACTCGCGATTATTCCCAATTTCCACACACAAATTTATTACGTAATATAATAGTGCCTACGTGTGAAAATGTGTAGATGGATTTCGAAAGCAGGTAAGTCCACTCTAAGTGAAACTTGGAAATCAAAGAAATATGTTTTTGCCTATAGATATTTTTAATAATCCAATTTTATTATTGTAGGCGTTCACCAAGGATCAGATCTCTCCCCTATTTTGTTCATATTAGATATAGATTCAACTTCCGAAGACCTAAAAAGATCACCTCCCTGGACGCTACTATATTCAGATGATGTTCTTCTTGCCTCTACCAATAAAAATAACTTACAGCAACAAGTACAAGACTGGCATAATAGATTATCTATGTTTGGACTACGTTTGAATGTCGGGAAAACGGAATACATGACAACAGACCCTTGCGAAGCAGGAACCATCAAAATGAATTACACTGACCTACCAAATTTAAATATCTTGGGTCGACATTTTCTGCTGACGGGACGATCACTCGCGAAGTTCCTGAGAGAGTTAACGCCGCTTGGCTTAAGTGGCGTTCAACGACTGGTGTTATGTGCAAAATTTACCGCACAGTCATCAGGCCAGTTGCACTTTACAGTACCGAATGTCTACCCGCAACAAAAGTAGCAGAAAGAAGGTTTAGTGTTATGGAAACAAAGATGCTTTGCTGGATATCTGGACTGACTCGTCATGATCATGTTCCAAACGTGGACATCCGTAGGTGTTATGGAGTTGCGCCGATTATAAGGAAAATGCGGGAAGCAAGGCTACGCTGGTATGGGCACGTCCTGAGAGCAAATGAGGAGACTTTGGCGTCCGAAACAGCGTTGGATGGACACAATAAAATGGGACCTACATATAGGCTGTGGGACTTATCTCGGATGATGTAACCGACAGAACAAAATGGAGGAACTCTTCGCGTTTTGCGGACCCCGGGATAGGATGGGACATTTAAATACGCAAGAAAAAGAAGAAGAATTATTGAAGAGCTACTCGTATGGCGGTTTATTTATACTTGCACACAAAAAATATGTATGTACATAAATATTAGATTTGTCTAGAAAAAACGATTAAAGTTTGGACATCCCTGTGTTTGATGTATACTAGCAAAGTTTGAAATAACTCACGAAGAACTTGTCTGATTTAAAAAAAATTATATAAGGTTAAGTTTAGAATTTACAATAATCTGGTTATCATTACTTTGCTCTGATTGGTTGTTACGGATTTGCGTGGATTTGATAAAGGACTCTACGCTCTAAAGCAGCAAGTAAATTTCCTATACGAAACACATGTAGAAAAAACAAAGAAGTACTTTGGCCTACTTTCGCTACTTGAACGCATACGCTAATTACAAGTAATCGGACTCACAGGGTTGCATTTAAGTCATACATTTTCTATATTAATGTCAACCTGTCATCGAAATTTCAACTCTGATTTCCTTTCTTCACAAGAATGAGCTCGTTACTTCCTTTCAATTTACTTTAACAGCGTTGAGCCCTTAATAACTTGTCAATGGACATCAGTGTTGGAAAAGTAGGTGTAATTGTACCTTTTTCGGCCCTTTTTCACTTCAAAGGTACATCAGGTACAATTTGTCCATTTTAGGTACAATTTCAAGAGGAAGGAATTTTGTTAGTGAATGAAATGGTGAAAGGTCTGCTGTGGTTATCCGCGACTACTCCTGATTCTATTGCAACATTCTCAAGAAATTTAGACAGAAGCGTCATTGGCCGTCATAAGAATATATGTCACGGGTTGGTCATCGAAATTGGAAAAGATTGCTCCATCGTATCATCTCGTTTTGCTAGACAATGTCATCGTTCGGGAGTGAATAACACCTTCTCTCGATGACATTGCCATTATAATTGGTATTGAATAACATCTCCTTTAAATGACCATGTCAACAGATTTGAGAAGTACTCAAATATTCCCCTTGATGTCTTCAGTGAAAACATGAATGAATTTACCATTTATGAGAAAAATTCCGGCTGGGTATATTATTTGTAATTTTTGAAAAAAATTCTGGCTGGGTATATTAGGTACACTTTACTATATTTAGGTACAATTTATGGATCATTTTAGGTACACCCTGAAATTTCCATTTTCCAACACTGATGGACATATACCTGGATTTGAAAAAATTCTAGTTCTTTAAAGTGATTTTTAGAGTGTTTTAAGTAGTTTACGTTAATTTGGGGCAGTCAATCGTATAAAGATTTAAATTCTACATTTGAGGCGTCGATTTTCATAGTCGCGTACATAAATGACATTTAGTTCGATTTGAGAAAAGAAACGTTTTTCAAAACAACTTCAATAAATTCCACAAACACCGTACAGATTTTACTTCAAATATTATGCAAGTGAATTGAAAACTCTAACCGCGTTTTTCTCAAAATCGATTTTTTTTTTTGAGATATGACATTCTTGAAGTAAATAAGCGACATGTATTGTTCGGAAAAAAATTAGACTTTGAAGATACAGAAGGAATTGGAAGAAGTCTTCCAATAATTTTTCATTCCAATTAATTTAAATTATACGCAAACGCGTAACCTCATTCAACCGTTCAGAACATTTTTTTTTTCAGTGTGTTTTGTTGGCGTGTCAAAATCACAAAATGGCAGACCGACCGGTTTTTGTTTTTGGTTGCTGTTCCACTTTCATGTGTATCGCGAGAGTAAACGTGGCAAGCGAAACGAGAGGCTAGGGTATACCTACACGGGCCGCGAGAGCGAGTATGGTTGTCTGAGGTGGAAACAGAAGAAGCGCAATGAACAGTCGTGTGTGTATGCATTTGTGTTCGAATTGTGCGCAAAATGAAACAATTTTTCATGTGCGCCTGGTACAAAAAATTAAGAATTATAGGAAAAAGACGATAATTGTGGCAGAATAGTATTAAAGGGCATATGATTCTTTTTATACTTATAATATTTAAAAAAAAGCATCAAGAAAAACTTCTGGAGCATATCAACAAAGTATAACAAAATATTAAATACAAAGAAATTCGATAGAGTACTCTATTCAATTTTTGAATGAGAATTTCATTGGTTCAAAACTCTATCGGTGTCGATCGTTGTCGAATTACTACTCGATCGCAATAGGTATATACGGCATCATTTTTTGAAAAATATTCGATATATTCCAATATCTAGAATTTATATTAAGTAACAATATTAAGCATTAAGTAAAATGGCCATAGGAAATACATTTAAAAAAAACGAAAAATATTCGAAGCAAATACTTTATTTTCGCTTATACTGAGCTGGCTAGTAATCGAAGAGTATTAAACGCGCAGGGTTGCATCCGACATTCCGGCATTACTTCGCCAGAGAAAGAGCCCTTAATCCATAATGGACAGGTCAAGAAAAATCTGCCAAGGTAAGGAAGAGTTCACCAAATCTTACATCAAGGTTGAAGGTTCATCTTGTATTTTGATTATTTTGCTATGAATTGCACAATAAAAAATCGATTTTTTCTAAAATCGAAAAATTAGTATGATATGTATTTTACACCAAAATAAAAGCCATAGTGTCCTGTTACACATGGAAATGAACCATATACGGAAAATCCCTTTTGAAACTGTGGAATTAAAATTAAGTGAGCTCTTGCGAGGGGTTGGGGTAATGCAAAATTCTCACTAAAACTCACGTTATGGGCATCGGGGTTCAAATTTGGGAAGATCTTTTAACGTAATTAATGGACATGTCCGATGAACATTTTAACTTTTTATGCAAATAAATTTGTCAGAAAAAGCTGATTGCAGTCAATTATTTCAGAGGGAATCCCGACATAACTTTGACAGGAAATTTCATATTTTGAAGAAATTAGAAAGGATGAATAGTAAAATAGTTTGATAAAAAAAATCGAGATAATTGAATCTTTTCCTATACCAATCTATAGAGACAGAGTAATGTTTACCATGAAATGGACGCAATCATACGCGATATTAACGTGGAAATTTGGATTAAAATCTAACGATTTGGCAGGAGGGGGAAGGTACTGAAAATCTCACTACAACTCACGTTAGGGGGGACGGGGGTTCAAATTTGTAGAAAATCTCTTGACGTAATTAATGGACGTCCCCGAATGAACATGTTAACTTTTTATGCAAAGAAAATGCCAGAACAGCTGATTGCAGTTGATTTTTCAGAGGGAACACGGACACAAACTAAAACAGGGTGAAATTGTTTACATATTTTGAAGAAATTAGAAAGGATGAATAGTAAAATAAGTAGATATGTAAAACCTATTTGTCAAATATTTGAATTCTTTCGAATACCAATCTATAGAGTAGAGAGTAATATTTTACCACGCTGTGGACGCAGCTTCCGTAGTACGCTATTTACACGTGTAGACATTTCGATAATGAAACAAATTTTCGATGGCAAGGGACGCAGCGGGAAGAAAAAAAAACGCTCCCATACCACATATCCGCGCGTCCCTAGTCCACAAAAAGTGTGTTTCGTTATCGAAATGTCTTAACGTGTAAATAGCGTATAGACAATTTACCAATGCTTGATTTTCAATCTTGAACATTCCTACCGAAAATCAGCTGATGTTGTCAACGACCTTATGTGCTCTATACTAACGCTATTTAACCATTGTTCAACGACCTTATGAGGGTACAAAAATTTTAGGAAAATATACCAAAAATGATGAAAAATAAGATTGGGTCTTGGGCAGTTTTCGTCATACTTCTATAGAAAGTCAGCTGTTTTAAGCTACACATATCGCACACTAATCACTAAATCGGCACAACTCAAAATTTTGCATTTCTCGGGCAAACGGCCAATAACTCTCGACGCCTGTAGAAACGATTTCCTTTCCACATTTATAGTATTCCTAAATAATTGCAGAATCAATTAATATCAATGTTAATTTTCCAAGTGTTCCTTTTCCTGCAGTAAAATCTTGCCGAACATGAAAAAATTGATTGAAAAAATTTTGAATTGTGCCGGTTTAGTGATTAGTGTAATTAATAATCGTAATTAATCGTAATTTTTAATAATCGTGTACTTTAATCAACTAAAAATTTTGAGGTTTCCAACCAACTACCTCACAAATATTTCATCAAGTTTTTTTAAAATATTATTTTGGCATAATTCTAGTATCTGGCCGTTTCTGTGATCTGCCAACTTATAGAAAATGACCCCCTGATTCCAAATCCGCAATCCGTTTTTGGGGGTCGCTTCTAGTTTAGGAGATATCGACCTTTAAAGGTTGTATGAAAATGCAATGTAAACATTGTGAAAACAGACTGACAGCTGGTTATGCTGCTGCCAGATGTAATGATTTGAAAAAATCTACCAATTGGTAGATTTAATATGTGAATGTTCATAATATGGAAATTATTATGGGAATTATTTCAAATATTTAATTTTTGTTAAAGAAATAATTAAACATTATTTCCATTATTTTTACCCCCTTTTCGTTACGTCAAACTATTTTTACTTACATCAAAATGTAAAAGCAAAACTACGCAGCACTATTTAAATCAAAAATTTTCAAACAGCTGTTTATGGCGTTGATGCGCTGAACGAATCAATTTTGAAAAACATTGTGCGCAATCTTCTTTTTTATCATTCTTGCAAATTGGCAGAAAATTTTAGCGAACAGCTGATTTATTGGCGACGCAATTTCTGCAGTGGCACAGTTTTAAGTGTCTAATATATCGATAAATTCTTTACATGCCTAAGGCGTCTCCCCTAAACCCCCAGAAAATGGGCTATTATTGCAACTGTTCAACAAAAAAAAAAACTTCTATCTTAAAAACCACGAGGCTAGCCGGCTTTGTTTTATTAACATATTTTACGCAGGCGATCACATGATCACAAGATTGTCCTTTCAAAACTTCGCATACTATCGATCATCCCTACTGTTCAAAAATACTTTAAAAATACAACACTGTCATATCTATGGCCTACAACTTGCGCCTGTTACTTTGCTTGAAATACCGATTCTCAGTAAATTATAGCCGCTCACTCTCAACTGAACACACAAACGCGTGTACAAATATGAATACAGACATCGCACACACACATTCCACACTGGCGTGAACGCGCTGTTGTACTTTTGTGTTCTTATCTCTTTCGTGCGCTTCTTTTGTTTGTAAAACAAAACTTACCTCTTCGTGTAACATTTTTTTTCACTTTTTTATGTAATTATAAGTAAGAATAATTAAACTTTTTTCGACTACTGCTCAGAAAGTTTCATAAAATGACACTGCGTCATACGGAACAAACCGAACATCACAAAATTTTTGAGACGACTGAAAGATGGAACGGCTGTTGTTCTCTTTCCGTTTTTCGGTAGTGGTTGTTTAGCGGTGTGGTGAGATCTATATTCCCCATCATAAGCAGCTGTTAAGCACGCTACATGCGGCTTTTGAATTGATATAATTTTAAGGGAATTTAAATTTATGAGAGCTAAAGGCAAAGTACAGTGACTGACAAAAGTTAACGTACGACCTCTATTTTTTACATGCGATGATTGCAAAAGTAATTTGAGAAAATTTAATGATCAAGTTTTTTTCTCTAATGATATTTATGTATGTAGATGGTTTTCACAATGAACTTCAAAAAATTTTCATTATAAACCCAAAAAACTAAGAAAAAAAATTTAAAAAATGGTGAAAGTGTGTTTATGCCATTCAGTTGCGTAGTAAGAGGGGTCAAATAGGGCATCTGCCATGAGTGCCAAATCATAATTTGGTCTTTTTATTTGGGCTTGGGGGAGGAAGCGCCATTTCTTGTGTTGTGCCTGCATTGTGGCCCCATTGCTCCCCGGGCGCCGAAGTATCTCGCTACGCCACTGAAGCAATTCTCCATATTGTATGGAGCTTCTGGATATTAAAGTAAAATAGCCGTTTTGTTAAATTCTATAGCTTTGGGATTTTTATATAAGCTTCGAAGGAATTCTATTTTTCGGTGACCTCCCCTGAATCATTCAAATAAATTTCAATTGACTGAAGCAATGTTGCTTTGTTGTTAAGTATAAAAACGACAAAAATTGGTTGGGGGAAATATCCAAGTTTTTGAATTTAAGCAAATCAAAAATTTCAGTTTTATTCCTTTTTGTCGGGCTTAAGGTCATTCATTTCACCTTTTTGTGAAATGTAGAATTTTTGGCAATTAGAAAAAAACTTTTTCTGAATTGCCGAATGTGGAAAGCTGATGCGATCGACGATTTCGAACTCAGCTACGAGTTCATCATCAGGCATCTTTACCACTTCGACCACGTCAGCTAAGTGACGTTGATCGACTTAAATTGATTTACATTGTAAAGTCAATCAATTTTTAGATTGCATACGTTTGTATGTATGCACACGGACGTGCCCACCGTTTTCAAAAATCTTAACGATTTTCAGTCACTAAAAAACTCAACCGATCAAGTATTTGATTAATTACAGAAGATGTAAATGAAGGCCCAAAATAACATGCTTATATGCTAGGCAAAGTGACAAGGAAAAATATCAAGTACAATTTTGATTTTTTCGAGCAATACACGGCGTAAAAATCATGTAGTAGTGAAAAAATCACAAACTTCTGGATTTTGACAAAAAGCATATAGTCAGAGGAGTCATTTTCTAGCCTCAGGTTATATACATATATATATATATACGAGAGAAAATAACAACATGGAGAAAAATAACAACCTTCGACTGGAAAATGTCGCTGAATCTTAATCCATACTCACTCAACCCATTGCATTGGGAAAATAATGCTCCCAAGAAGTGTAATTTGAAAGTGCCTAGGAAGCTTAGACAATTGTGGACCAAAAACCCATAAAATCCAAACAAATTCATAACGTCAGATTTTTATGAAAATTTTTATATAGAGTAAGTGAAAAATTCTACGAGTTTTGGCTCTAAAATTTTTTCCAAAAACTTATCTATTGAGTCGAGCGTGCAACACTCTCTGTATCTCTCTCCCTGTCTATTGCACTCTGAATCTCTCTCCCACTCTGAATCTCTCTCCCTCTATATCTCCCTCTCTCTCTCTCTCTCTCCTCTCTCTCTCTCTCTCCCTCTCTCTCTCCCTCTCTCTCTCTCTCCCTCTCTTCTCTCTCTCTCTCCTCTCTCTCTCCCTCTCTCTCTCTCCCTCTCTCTCTCCCTCTCTCTCCCTCTCTCTCCCTCTCTCTCCCTCTCTCTCCCTCTCTCTCCCTCTCTCTCCCTCTTTCTCCCTCTCTCTCCCTCTTTCTCCCTCTTTCTCTTTCTCTCTCACTCTATTTCCCTCTCTCTATCTGCCTCACTCTCTCTCCATCTCTCTCTCTCTCTCTCCCTCTCTCGCTCTCCCTCTCTCTCTCCCTCTCTCTCCCTCCCTCTCCCTCCCTCTCCCTCTCCCTCCCTCTCCCTCTCTCTCTCTCTCTCTCGTATTACTCGCGAACTATTCTACCGAGGCCCATCGATAAAAGCCATATAGTAATATAGGGGACACTTACAACAACAACCGAATTCCGTGGTGAACTAGTGATGCTATAATTTTTTGAGTATTCACTTAATTTTGTAACTAAACATACTTGCGACTAAATTTTTAAATGTTTTATGATAGTTTATTGAATTCTGTACCCTTTTCATTCAGAAGATATCGAAAAATATATAGTTTATGCATTCTGTTTATCATGATATGTCATAAGTACTTGAGCCACTAGCTATGTATCGAGCAATTTTAGTTATGATATCACTGAATATTTCAAATCAGCTGTTCTGTAGTGGAATTCAGACTTTTTTATAATCGGTCATATTCGACGCATGAGTACTCTGCTTTAGCGTTCCCCAATAATATGAGCAAAATTTTATCTAATTATTTTTAATTGTATAAAAATAACATATTTTGCTGTAAAATATATTGAGTTCTTATGAAAAACCTTTGATTAACACTTATATATATCTTAATTTTTAACAAAAATGTTAGTTCATGTTACAAGATTATAAAATATTTGTTAGACCGGAACCGGAATTTTCAGGGGGCGTGCTACGTTTTTGATTTTTCCATAAGAATGCATGCACAGGGGGAATACTTCAATTCAACACACACGTTTTTTGCCAAGTGCCATCTATAGTACTATATGCTATATGATAACAGCTTTGGAAACAGCACTGTGTATCCTATCGTAACGTGACGTGTCAGCTGATTCAACCGAGTATGTGGAAAATGTGTATGTTACCAATTATGACAAATCGTAACTAAATATGACGAACCTATTGAATTTAGATTCTTGGCGTGTCAGCTGATACGTTTGTCATCAGGAGCCATTAAGAGGCATGAGGAGCCAACCTCACAAAACAAAACAATTCGTGAAAATGGACGACGGCGTGCTCACAAAACTAGTAATACAAAATGATTATTAATGTTAAGCCACATATAACCATATGTGTCACTCTCATAGAATTGCGCGGGACGTTTTGCGCCAGTTAGAAAGAGACGGTATTCGGCAGATAAAAAAAAGAGAGAGAAATACTTTTGGTGAGTACCTAAGTAAAAAATGCTCATTGTGGTGGGTACTAGTGATGTTACGAATGTGGTAGTGGGTACACAGGACCGTGTTGTGTACCCAAGACCGTGGTGAAAAGAGCCAATATGGAATCGGCTCCTGAGTGACATATACAGTGGCGAGCAGAAGTGAGCAAATCATATAGTACTATAGATGGCACTTGGCAAAAAAAGTTGTGTGTTGAATTGAAGTAGGCCCCCTGTGCATGCATTCTTATGGAAAAATCAAAAACGTAGCACGCCCCCTGAAAATTCCGGTTCCGGTCTAACAAATATTTTATAATCTTGTAACATGAACTAAAATTTCTGTTAAAAATCAGCTATATATAAGTGTTAATCAATGGTTTTTCATAAGAACTCATTTTATTTTTTAGCAAAATATGTTAATATTATAAAATCAAAAAAAAAATTAGATAAAATTTTGTTCATATTATTGAGGAACGCTAAAGCAGAGTACTCATGCGTCGAATATGACCGATTCTCAAAAAGTTTGAATTCCACCACTTCTGTGGTTGATATGAAATATTCAGTGATATCATAACTAAAATTGCTCGATACATAATTAGTGGCTCAAGTACTTATTACATATCATGATAAATAGAATGCATAAACTATATATTTTTGGATCTCTTCTGAATGAAAGGGGTACAGAAGTGCATAAACTATCATATAAAAACTTAAAAAGTTTTACATTTAAAAGAAAACATAAAAAAATTTTCACGCAAGTATGTTGAGTTACAAAATTGAGTGAATACTCCAAAAATTATAGCATCACTAGTTCACCACGGATTTCGGTTGTTGTTGTAAGTGTCCCCTATATTACTATATGGAGCAAATGTTGGGTTCTTCAATTGTTTTCTCTTTATATCTCCGGTGTTAATAAAGATATCCTCGTGAAATTTTCGGTATATGTACATTAATTATTTTGGGATATAAATAGTGAGACGAAAACGAAGTAAAGGTTGTAGGAAAAGAGAGAACAGCAAAACATGCTACCAGACCCACATGTGCTCAGTTTTGCTCGTTTGGAAAAATTTACTAACGATTTAGATTAAATAGGTGGCAAACGGGAAAAATTATAAATGTTAGTAGATGTCGCATTGGGAGAATAGTCAAGAGCTCTAAAACATAGATCTCACAGGTTTTTGATAACCTTATGGCTGTAGAGGCATCGTTTAATGGCGGGTTGGGACATGTTATAAAAAATAATTTCAAAAAAATAGATATCTATAATAATAAAACAATTTTTGTATGTTTCTCAGTTAATACTAATTCCATCGATCACTTGGAAAATTTTCACACTTACCGGTTACTTAGTTTGTTCAAAAAGTACGTGCAATCTACGAAACATATAACAATTTATTGCTTTCGTCTAAGAAAAAAGCCAACAAAAACTACTACAACAACAAAATATTAAAAAAATTTGGCTATTTAAGAATAAAGGATACCTTTCCCAATCTAAAGTTTTAAAATTGAACTCGATCGGTCTACTAGTTTTCAAACGATCACATGTTGAAGTGTAGTTCTCTCTTTTCCTACAGACTTTACTTCGTTTTCGTCTCACTATTTATATTTCAAAATAATTAATGTATATATACCGAAAATTTCACTAAGATATCTTTATTAACACCGGAGATATAAAGAGAAAACAATTGAAGAACCCAACATTTGCTCACTTCTGCTCGCCACTGTATATTCTACGTTTATGCGTTAAGGCTGGGTACTCACTTGAACAGGGAAGTAAACTCCCATATAAAATGTATGGCCACAAAGTGCAGCTGAACTGTTGCTAAAAAGTCTTTCTTGTTGCCATACTCAGATCAACAGATCGAACGGTCCATTCAGGAGCCGATAAAATCCAATAAAAAAAATTGCGTTTAGATTGTGCCCTTTTACATTAGGGCAATTACTGCCGGCAATTTTATTAAATATTCGTTTTAAGTTGCCCTACCTTTTACACGTATGAAAAAATTGCCGGGGTTACGATACGATACGCGGCGACAGTTTCTAGCTTTATTCTTGAATTAGGCATACGTAGTGATAGTTATATATCGCTGATTTACTTCAAGAATGTGTTTAAAGTTTTCAATCCCCTTGAATTTTGATGAGAGAAGAAGATATTATTCTTTTCCCATAAAGAGAGTATACTAAGTACTGATACGAAATTTTTACGTAATGTGAGGCATAATACTTCGAATATTTCCTTATCATTAACTTAAAAATCGTGTTTTTTGAGATATGAAATTATTGAAGTAAATGAGCGATATGTATTTAACATTCCGACAGTATGGGTTACGCTGTCAAAATTTTCGCGCGCTACCAATAGCCATGGTGAAGTTTAAAAAAAGCAGCTGACTTTCAAAAGTAAGTTCATGAATTTTCGAATTTGAAAACATGAAAAAAAGGGATTATGACATTTTTAGGTTAAATTGCTCTCAAAGAGATAGCGGAACGTTCAAAGGTATCGATATTCTGGGTACCGGGACACAGGGACAAAGAAGGAAACTGCGAGGCAGACGAACTTGCTAAGATGGGAACATTGCTTTCGGATATCTCCTTTTCCAACGTCGGGATTCCACTGGCAACAGTGAAACTGATTATAAAACAAAAGTATCTCAACCTAGCGAACGAGCGCTGGGTTGTGGAAGATCTTTGAATAAGAGACGCTCCAGAGAGCTAGTGGGACTAAGCAGCATCTCCATTTACCAGACGGTATCAATAATCACCGGACCCTGCCTTTTCGGCAGACATGCAAGAAGGCTAGGTATCCCATACAATGACTTTTGCCGAAGCTGTCGCTCAGAGGAGGAGGAAGAATCTATCCTTCACCTCATGTGTCAATGCGCGGCCCTTGCAAGAAGTAGAATGTCCGTATTAGGGTACTCCTACTTTATCAGCCTCACCGGGATATCTGAAATTAGAGTCACAGACATCGCTCGGTTCCTCCGGAAGTCCAACTGGCTTCACCATTAAATTGTAAGGGGGGATTCGTGTCATCTTGTTGTATCACAATGGGCCTACCTAATGTGCCTACGTGAGCAACAGCTGCCACTGCAACCTAACCTAACCAAACCTAGGTTAAAGTGAAGCTAGAAACGCCAAAGAAGATACGATTACTTATTTCAAAATGGATTAGAGCGTATGCGACATGCGCAAATCAGAATTAAATTCTGCATTTAAATTGAACGACTTCGTCAATGATTTACAAATGCACTTAGCGCAAAGCCTTTATCGATACTGAACCGAGTACCCCACAAATTTATTAATATAGTGTAAAAATTAAAAGAAGAGACGAAGGGAAATATATAATTACTCTTATATAGTTCAAGAAAGGGGTTTTACAGTTGATACAGTTTATTTCTAATAAATAAATACCATAAAAAATTCGAAAGTTCAACGTTCAATTTGTAACTGGTACTTGGTTTCATTATAAAATTTCACTAATAACTCGTTTAATTCGACACCATCTTTTCTCCAGGGCTGCCACGCTAACGTCAAAGTTAAAGCATACCAAAAACTCGGAAATCAAATTTTAGTATTATGTAGAATTTTTGAATACCAAAAAGGATATATAAATTTGAAAAGATATTCTACAGTTGAAAATATCATAATAATTCAAAAAAAAACTATATAGCAACTGATCTTATAGAGTTATCAATGAAGAAAAAACCTAACCGGTTGTATTTGCTTAATTATATAGGACGACAACAATGCCCAAAGTCGAATTGTGGTGGATTGCCCCGCACGCCGTGTGGTTGTTGTTGCCTTTGGTGAATTGCCTAATAGCTCGTTGACCACCATGTAATACTTGGACATGCATTAATCCTCCGATCATCGGTTCCGCGCGCGTTACGCTAAAACATCCAACTTCTTCTCCTCCAGCTTCAAAGAATCTGAACCAGCACATTCGCAGAGGATCAAAGGTACGTGGCCCTTATTGCATATTTTTATATTAAATTTAATCGTTGTGGCACGATCACCACAATTTTCTAAACCCCCTCCCCCTTATCATCAATCGTCATCGTCCAGCAACCCCCTCCTCTCCTGCTGACATCATCTTTGAGCCCTACATTATAACACAAGTAAATGAAATTTAATTTCTTCGAAATATAGGTTTATAGTGTTTTCTTATAAGGTATAGTTGATGACGTGATCATTGCGAATTGATCCCCCCTCATCATCAAGCGTCGTCATTCATGAGACTCCTCCCTCCCCCTATATGATGAAGTACTGTATGGACGGTCCCTTAGATATTAACGTTGATCATTAAGAACATAATTGTCTACATGAATTGCCAAATCCTGTGTTTACCGAATGACACTGACGGTTACAATAGCGCACCCACGGACCCCAGCAAAACCTTCACCAGCATGTCAATCGGATGTTGAATCAAAGGGGCAATGTAGTGTTATGGCTTATAATTTTCAGGTTTCTAATGTTGTTGCAAACGCTGGCATAACCCTACGAGATAGATCAATATAATGTACTACACAATTGTGCACCTTAGAGAGAGATAGAAAGAGAGTTTCAAGAAAAAGTGTTTATCAGAAAGTTGCTTGCTTAACTAAACCATTTTTGTTTCAAATTTTTAGTAATTGATTTTTGACACATTAGTTTCTTCGGAGGCGAAGTTCACCGGGACTTCTTGTTGAAAATAAAATTGTCACACTGAGAAAGCAACGGCGCTGGTAGTGTTCTCTAATTGATACGCACTTAGTGCCATATACTTAGGCCCAGGGCGGGTAAAACAACACATACAATATCATGATATAGTCCTTATAAGCTGGGCGTCGGCATAGCAAGTTACGAGCGCTACTTGGCTTTCTTGAGCGCCGCTTGTGTTCTGGACAAAACCCAACCGAAACTGGCAATCTGTGCTATCGGCTTTCTAAGTAGGCGCTTTCCGCATTCGTTTTGTATAAACCAAGAAGTCTCAATCCTGACTAAGAGTATGTCCATCAGTGTGGTTTTAAAATAGTTTGAAGTAGTCGGCAAGCTCCTTCATAGCATGTACTCAGGAGCGTTCCGTGATCGTGAAATTTTTAATGCCTTGTTGCAGCGAAAATGGAAGAGTTGCGATTCCATTTGTTGGGCATCCTTCCGTTTTTCCGATGCCCTTGATCACAAGAGCAGATTTTGCCTTGATTAGTCCCAGACAAAGGAAACATCCTTCAAATGCTAATTAAGTTTGCGATCCATTTCCGAAAGGGACACGCGCCGCATACCAACTCCAAGGGAAATCGCGCAAACGTATTTCTGCGGTGGGAAGTAAAATAGGATTTTCTGTAGTAGAATAGAGAAAAGCAGACGTTGAAATAACTGCCTTTTTGTCCATTTTCCCTCCCAAGACCTGTGTAGCATTGTATGGTAGTTAACGTAGTAAAAGGCCGGTTCAATAAGTACCCGTGTTTGACGACAGAGGGCGTCCCTGAGGGAAGCTGATGTGATCATCGTGAGCTTTCATCTATCAAACGGCTGCAAAACAAAATTGAGACTGCTGAATAGGTTAGTTTTGATTTGGCAACCATTCGAGTAACACGTGTTTCGTGATTTTCGCTAAGATGGAAACAGAGCAGTATCGTTCGGTAATTCGCTTTTTGTTTTTGGATGGGAAAAAATGCGAGAAGATAAAAACAATGTTGGATGCAGTTTATGAAGACACTTCGCCATCTATGATCACAGTTAGTGGTTCATCGAATTTAAACGTGGACGAACATCCGTTTTTGATGAGGAGCGAGTAGGACGCCTGGCAGACGTGGTTACCGAGGAAATCATTCAAAAAGTCTACGACATGATTCTCGCTGATCGACGAACGAAAGTGCGCGAAGTAGCAGAGGCCGTAGGTGTGTCGACCGGAACGGCAATTAATATTTTACATGATAAGTTGGTGATGAAAAAATTGTCGGCCCGATGTGTGCTGCGATTGCTCACGGTGGAAAACAAGCGGATACGGCTGTTAACTTCAAATCAGTGTCTGGAGCAATTTAAGCGAGATCCGAAGGAGTTTTTGCGTCGAGTTGTAACCGTTGATGAATCCTGGATCCATATTTACACACCAGAAACAAAGGAACAATCAAAACAATGGATTTCTCGCGCTGAATCTGCTTCAAAGAAGGCGAAGACGGTCCCATCGGCCGGAAAGGTCATGGCGACGATTTTTCGGGTAGCGAACGGCGTCATCCTGATGGGTTTTTTAGAAAAAGGAAGAACGATCACTGGACAATATTACAGTGCGTTATTGGACCGCTTCGACAAAAAATTGAAGGAGACACGGCTGCATTTGGTGAAAAAGAAAGTGCTGTTCCACCACGATAACACACCAGCACATTCATCCGGAGTTGTCGCCGCCAAAATGCATGAATTGCGTTATGAATTGCTGCCGCACGCGGTGCCGCAAACGGTGCTAACCAACGAAGTTGTTTATCACAAACTTTGGGGGCGAAAGGGTTAATTAGGAAATTATTGCTACGTCATAGTTTCTATAGAAAAACACTGCACTAGCTGATGAGGACCATATATATGTCACTCAGGAGCCGTTTCTATTTTGGCTCTTCTCACCACGGTCTTGAGTATCCACCACGGTCTTGGTTTTCTACCATATAGTACTATAGATGGAACTTGGCAAAAAACGTGTGTGTTGAATTGAAGTAGGCCCCCTGTGCATTCATTCTTATGGAAAAATCAAAAACGTAGCGCACCCCCTGAAAATTCCGGTTCCGGTCTAACAAATATTTTATAATTTTTTTTTTAATTTTTTTTTTTAATCAGATATACATATATATGTGTTAATCAAAGGTTATTCATAAGAACTCATTTTAATTTACAGCAAAATATGTTATTTTTATACAATTAAAAATAATTAGATAAAATTTTGCTCATATTATTGAGGAACGCTAAAGCAGAGTACTCATCCGTCGAATATGACCGATTATCAAAAAGTTTGAATTCCACCACAGAACAGCTGATATGAAATATTCAGTGATATCATAACTAAAATTGCTCGATACATAACTAGTGGCACAAGTACTTATGACATATCATGATAAACAGAATGCATAAACTATATATTTTTGGATCTCTTCTGAATGAAAAGGGTACAAAATTGCATAATCTATCATAAAAAAAACTAAAAACGTTTTACATTAAAAAGAAAACAATAAAAAATTTCAACGCAAGTATGTTTAGTTACAAAATTAAGTGAATACTCAAAAAATTATAGCATCACTCTTTCACCACAGAATTCGGTTGTTGTTGTAAGTGTCCCCTATATTACTATATGAACATGTCTTTCTAACTGGCGCGAAACGTCCCTGGCAATATCTATGAGTGTGACATATTTATATGGTTATATGTGAGGACCACTAATGAAGAGTGCTGTCGAAATGCTACTATAGTAGTTTTTGTTACTACTTTTTGTCTCGCCGTGCTACTTTACTACTGCTTCCATTTACTTGCTACTATTCGGATGGCAATACAATTTGTTTTTTTCTGGGGTGAAAATAAACTTTCTGGCAAACCTTCGAAAACTTTTTATTCGCATACGCTTATGTGTGCTTCCAGACAGGCCGATTTTAGTTGCCGATTTTCTTTTGTTTTACTGTTCTATCGGCGAGATATTTTAGACACGATGCTTTTAACCTACAATCAAAAAATCTTTGAGCAAAATCGGCCAAAAATAGGCGTGTCTGAAAGCACAAATCTAAAACATGCTCCGGAACATTCAGTTCGTAGGCAAGAGAAGCAAGAGGCAAGGAAATGTTTATGACTCTCGAGCTTCTAAAGGTTAAAAGATACTTTTTTTTAAATATACTCCATTTATTTTATAAAAGCTACCTTTTTAAAAGCATTGTACTACTTTCTAAGGTACAAAAACGACGTTACTGCAATTGAATGGCATAAAAACAACAACAATGCATAGTATTTATGAGAGTTTTTAGTGTCAAGATAAATAGGAAGCCGGCATCAGCAGGTATCAGAGAGTATTTGACAATATTTCAAACCTTTGGCTTTCTTCGCTTTTTAATTATCATTTTTTTGTAGGTACATATTCATTTAAGGTGGAAATAGTTATTGGACAACTAAATTGACGTTATTTTAAAACATTCAGAAAATAACTCTTATTCTCCTAACTTACAGCTGATTTTTGTTTACCTTTTCAACCTCTTCCTTTGAAGAGTGCTGTATACATATCTTCAAATGGCTGTCATGACTAAAAATCCCTCAGCTTGTTATTGAAAATTCTTCATCATTAAAAATTAAATCACTAGACTATGCTGTATTAAAATTTGAAGGTTTTCTTATTGTGTTAAAATTGTTTTTTTTTTATTAGTCGTCTCGACAAAATCCCCATTTTCCGTAAAGCCCTTGAGTAGAACAATTGAACAGGGCAGCACTGTTCTTGTTCATATCGTTCTCTCGTGCTTGAACATCAAAGTGCTTGAATTAAGTTAAGAAATTTAAGTTGAGTTACGACAACAGGTGTTTCAAATGATTTGAAGATGATCAGATAGTATTTGAAAATAAAGCGAAATGTTTCGGCACTTATCATCCATCATAAGGACCAGTTTAAGGTAATATGAACAGATGTGACTTGAATGTTGATTTTCCTTATGGAACATTGGTTTTAACGGTTTCAGGTGTAACATACAATGGAATCAAACGCGAAATATACACAAAACTGTTGTAACTGCCGTTAAATTGTTTGTGGACACAGAAAACCTACATGCCCACAGTGTACTGGAGCAATCCCTGAAGAAATATCAAATATTTCGTTTAGAAACTGACCAAGAAATCCAATCCAAATGTAATGACGTCGAAGGATCATTCGATAGAATTCTAAATCCGTCGAAAAATGGCCAAGCTATGACATCGTCTGAAGCTGTTCACCTCTTGCGATCTCTTGTATATTTTCTGCAGCAAAATTCGGATGTCAAAATTTCTGATGAACGTTTCATGCCGTTTACACAACAATTCTGCAATGTTTGTAGTCAATTTAGTGCTGATCAGTTACTGGAAGCATTGGGACTACTTGCAAATATACCCGAGGTTGAATCCGTGAAGAGAGTAATTACTTGAATCTGTGGAATGCATTAGATATCGAATGTTGCCAGCGAATAGATAATTGGGATATCGATCAACTGCTGAAGGCGTGCGATGCATGGTACAACTTGAATCTGGCCCGTATAACTGAATTTGTCAGAGGTGCCTTAAGGAAATTGGGACGTAAAATACGACGTATGAGTCCAGAACAACTTGTACAATTGTTATTCATTTGTAATCTGACAAGAAGTCCTCTGTACGAGATGTTCGATTTGGAAGAGAATTTAATGCAGTGCATTGATGAGATGTCCCTAAAGGAATTGGGTGTGATTTCGATGGGTTTCTTTAAGACGAAAACTCCATTAAAAAGTCCAATATTAATCGAGCAAATGTATAAACGTTTAATGCCCGAATTGGATACCGTCGAGGATATAACACTTGTTGCTATTCTAAAGCTATTACGCTATAGTACAAAACTCAAGCAAGCAGATCTGGCAATGCAATTAATGGAAGGACTAATTATGCATGTGGATCGTTTCTCGGTGCTGTGCTGTTTGCATATTGCGTTACTTGGCAGCGATATGCAATGTTGCAATGATGAGCTACTCGAGCGTATTCTGAAACGTTTTAGCGATAATATCGATCAGACTCGATTGAAAGATCTGGAACGGATTTGTTTTGCCATTGGAGTCTTCAATTCGAATAGTCCTTCAGGCATTGAGAAAGAGCTTTGTGCTAAAATTCTTTCAACTCTACAAACACGATACGATGAGATCATCAGACATCCACGTAGCTTTTTAAATTGTGTACATTTCCTAACTCTAAGAGGATTCTACGATAAGGAAATGATTAGTGCGTCATTAGAAAAGCGATTCATACATCATGCGTATGGGAAAAATCCACGTATTGGACGCGAAATCTTTCAACTTGATTCTTTCGCTCGCATTAATCTTAAAGATGAGAATTACGATGGAAATCTATTGTCCGAAAAAAGGCGCAGCACTATGGGGAAAATGCTTACGCATTATATACCAGAAAGGAATAGTAAATATAAATTGAGCTTAGCTGACAGTGTTCTTTTGGATGTCAAGGAAACAACTGATCGCATCGCACGATTGAATACTTTCAAACACGTTCTGCCTCACTACGAACGACCGGACGTCGTGTTTTGTTTCGATAAAAAACAACGAAAGGCATTACCAATAGCGCCGACTTGTGCCGAGGATTATAGTGGTTGGCATAGTTTGAACATAAAAAAAATTGATATGAATTTAAAATTTTGTTCTAAACTAGGTACAATTCTGACCCGTGAGCAATTGATCGGAGATAGGGATATGTCCGATATCGCAACTGTCGTGCTCTCGGTAAATTATTACTCAATTAATTATCCACATAATTATATACACAATATCCACCCTATGTTTGGTTTTTAGGTTGCAGGTTGGAACAATTTAGTGCGTGAGAAAGATAGGCATACTGGACTCTTCGATATGAAATTGAAACAATTGAGTCTATTGGGGCACAAAAGCGTCGTGGTAAGCTTAACTTTTTTTTTTTTAATAATCTTATTTCTAAACACTTTTTAATACGTTTTCTGTTTTTTTGTAGATTTATTGGTACGAATGGCGTAGGTTGGAAACAAAAACAGATCGCTATAACTATTTAAAAAGAAAACTATCCACAGTCATTAACTTATAAAACTAAATTAAGGCAGTTTAAAAATGTGCTTAAGAACATTTTAAAAGCAATAAACCAATTTTTAAGTACTCGAAAAATTTTGTCGCTTCACGAAAAATTGTAAAATGCCTTTTTGGTATACTCATAAATAACAAATAATGTCGCGGTTGCTGGTATCGTTTTAATAACTGATGGCAAAAGTCCATTGTACAGCGCCAGTACACCTTCCTTTTTAGCAATCTCGTATCCCATGCTGAACATATTTCCCTTGATATTATTCACTTGCATTCGACTCTTTATGACATCAGCCGGAAATACTACTGTCCATAGAGTAACACCGCCAACGGCCCCAGCGAACATGGTTTTAAGTGGTCCAATGTCGTCTTTTGATTGATCAGGTCTAAATGAAAAAGTAAATGTTAAAACAATTCTACACGGTTCCAAATTTAACGGACTCCTTTAAAAGCTCCCTTGTGCCTTCGTAACCACCAAAGAAGAAAAAGTAACCTGGCATTTCTCGCATAAATGTTGGTGTCAGGCCGCGAAAGAAACCTGGTATGCCTGCAATAAGGAAGAAAAAGTTATACATATTTGAATGTGAGCTTCCGTATATAGACGAAATATTATGAAAATATAAAACACTTCAGCAGAAACAATATATATAACGTATATCTTTTTGCTTTTAATACTCATTTGTAGTGTAAATTAGTTGTTTACTTTTTTTTTCCTATTTTCATTGATAATTTTAGTTTTCTCTCATCATAGATTAAGTCTTTCCGGAATCCGAACCAATGGTAATTGGTTTATTTCACAAATGATTAAGGGGGTCTTCTCATTGAGCAACTTTTTTTTTCGACTTTTTTTTTTTTGCATTTATTTATAGCTTGGGTAGTTGTGAATATGCCCCTAAAAGGATTTTTTGAAATTCGAAATAGTTTAGAGGATATAGCCTTCTTTGTCGAGCAAGATCTGCGCTAAAACGAGTAATTTTTGCGTTGCTTCAAACTTTAAACGCGTTTATCTCGAAACCACGTTTTTCGAACTGGCGGCCATGATATCTCCAGTTCAACTGAACCGATTTTCATGAAACAAAGTGGAATCGACGCAGAATTGTCACCATTCTCGGGTGAACCTCGACCATAATTTAAAAAATTTTTTACTATTTTTTTTTTTTACACTAAACTACAAAAAAAAAGCCCGAAATTGAAATTTTTTTTTGAATGGCCGCCATTTTGTCAAAAAAAATCACAAAATTAAGCTTGAGGTTCACCCGAGAATTACATCTATACTGATTATAACCCCGTTTTTTTTTCCATTTCGGACGCTCCGGAGACCCGGAATCGTGGCCGCCGTGACGGCACCTTTTTTTTTCACCACCAACTTTGAAGTCTCATTACTTTTTGAACAGCCCACGTATCGAGGCAAAAAAAATTTTTTTATTTACTTTGAACCTTTTGTAATACAATAAATAAAAAAAGTTTTCAATTATTCTTTGCGTTTTCAAATAAGAATTTTTTTAAAAAGGGTCCAAAAAAACATGTGGTGGAAAAAATTAGTCAACCTGAGTATTTATTCAACCCTTAATAGCTCTCAGCTTTATCAGGTGGAAAAATTAGCGAAACCTGGTATTTTGCTAACCCATTTGGCACGAATTCCCAACTTTGACGAATGAGGACAACAAGGCTTGCTATAGATTATTCGGAAAGAAATGCATTTTGTATTGCTACCAATTTGGAGCAACTGAAATTCAAAAATGTACTGAATTCGCTCAAACTAATCAATATAGAAAATTTTCCATTTTAAACACGGGAATGAAGGGAATACACAAGGGGTAAGAATTTTCGAACAAATGTCACCACATTCTTTGTTTTATTGACGCTTGGAAAGCACCGAAATTTTCCGCGGCGAAAAATTTCTAGGAAAATGTACTGAATTCGCTCAAACTTCTAATCAATATAGAAAATTTTTCCCCATTTTAAACACGGGAATGAAGGGAATACACAAGGGGTAAGAATTTTCGAACAAATGTCACCACATTCTTTGTTTTATTGACGCTTGGAAAGCACCGAAATTTTCCGCGGCGAAAAATTTCTAGGAAAAAAATTCCCGGCGAATTCAGGCCGAACATTTTTGAATATTTTCGCTTCAAAAATAAACTTCCGAAAGAGTAAAATAACATCTCCAATCGTCGATTTCAGCGGAATAACTACAAAAAATAGGCTTATCGGCAAAATAAAGGTCAATGACGCTTCTATCGCTTTAAAAGTGTTTCCTCCACACGTTTTCGTCAACATGTGCATTAAAAAATGTTTCTTATAGCTTCGCAAGTGAATCACTCACCATCAGAGCGGTAAATCTCTTTTACAAGCTGCGACATTGTGGTTGCACACAAGATTTCTCCACTTGGACTCCGCTGGCAAATCTCACGGGCTGCCTGTAATTTGCACTTTACCAGCTCGGTTGGACAAAGTGCCAAAGTGGAAAAGAAGGCCGCTAACATACCCGCAAACGCATTTCCCAGCACCGGTAAATCTTTCGTGTGCTCTACATGAATGCTAAAAGAGAATTTTTTTCATATCAATTTATCGTGCGAAGTATTCAACTGATTAAATATACTTATATCTACTCGTTAATGTAAAATATTTACATGGAGCACGAGTAGAGCATGTGAAGTGGATCTATTTACATGTTGGCGACAAATCTTTGACAACCACCGTACGCTGTAAATAAAATGGAATTTTCGGCAACATTTGCAATGACTGCAGGAACTGAGCCAGCGTATAAGCCTCGATATATACCATCTTGTCGATAGGTCTTGACGAAGCAATCAATCATATTCTTGTAGAGCTGCGGAAATGTTTGCTGCTTCACTTTGACCGTATCAAGTGGTTGTGAGACGTAAACCTGTGCGGCACCACCTTGGAATGGAAATTGATTTACAATCAATGAACAATGAAAGATGAGCAATTTTTTTTTTTTATAAACTTACCCAAAGATCCACATGTAAAGTCAATAATGCCTCGTAGAAACTCATTTTTATTTCCCTGAAGCGTTTCACTCACTCCATGCATTTCTATTTTTTTTTTTTTTAAAGTTACAAGCTCTCACTTTTAAGTCTTCTATTTTATTTATTTCTATTTAGTTTGTGTTGATATTTTTATCAAAATAATCTCTATGACGAAACACTGGAAGATGGAATGAAATTCTGAACTGCCTGCAACAATGCTTTTTTGCTCACTGAACATCAAATAAGTTAAGTTTTGTGATAAAGACCAGCGAAAATATTATTCTCTTTTAATATACGCTCGCTCTCTCTCTCTCTGTTGTGCTCTTGCTGAGGAGTAAAGAATTTAGAACTGAATGAATTTTAAAGATCACAAAATAAAAATTTTCCGACAAAATTTAGATGCTTTTATTCGAACATTAGTTTTAGAAATGGGTCCCTGACCTCCGAAAGAGGCATACAACGATATTCAGGCATTTTGATATTTTTGAAGAGAGTTATTTTGGGGCGAGGAGTGGAGTTTTTTTTTTTACTGATTTGATTGTCAAACGTCTTGCAAAAGCTACGAGCTTTATCTTTATCTCGTGATATCTTGAGGCGTATAATTTTGATACAAGATTATAATGAAAAGGAGGAGGGCGGGCCACATGTCGTTTAATGGATGATAAAGAATGGTTTTTGAAAAATAACATTTATTTCGCAATTTTCATTAATTTAAAAGTATTTTGTGAACATTCTTCGAACAATAGCAAAAGGAATATACACAATAAAAGACCACTTTGGTATGAAGCACTTTGCTGTCGGTGCTGTAATCGCTTAAGTTTAATATAATAATTTTTTTTTTTTTTTTTTTTAATACTAATGCTGAAGTCGAGTGAAAGCTTTGCTTCAATTGAATCCCCTCTGAATGAATCCTTTCCCTCACTGTAAACGACACTTAGATTTCTATAAAAACATAACTTTTTTCACTAAATAAAATCTTCCACTTGGGAATATTCTCATGTCAACGAGCCAGTTGTATGATCAAAGCAGCGCACATTTCGAAGAACTCCATTGTATGATGACCAGTTGGTTGGTTCAATGTCATACTTCCAGAATTGGCACCACTTAGTCCAGGCGGTGGCGTTAAGCTTTCCATAATAACATCATCGCCTTGTTCGACCTCGTCGTTGGTCAAAGATTTGAAGTCAAGCAGATAGCTTTTAGCATCCACTTGATACAGTTGCAGGGACATTTTCGAAAATCTGCACGTTTTCGGATTATTGCGACGGACACGCACATGATATGGATTGATGATCTTCCATTCGTAGTCAAGTGCCTTCATCGCTCGATAGACCTCCAACATGATGTCATTGGGTTTGCTTTGTGATCGAATTCCCAAATGCCATTTGGCACGCTTGATCGGTGTTCCACCACGGGCCGATTTCTCTGGAAAAGCAGCACCACCCGAATTCTGTACAGAAGCCATCAATTGATTGCGATCACGCATCGGAGCGATACGTTCTGGATGTGGACGAATACTTGACGCGGCACTCGTAGCAGAACTACCCATGCTATTTGGCGTAACAGTGCCAGACGCTGTTCCAGACGTCACACCAGCAATCACGGCATTCGGACCGCCCGTTAGTTCATAAGAGCCCGGGCCAGTACCACGATCGTTCGGAGAATATGCCACTGGCGGTGGGGAGCCAGCAACGAAGAAATTATTGATTTCCGTTTTGGCAGCTTCATCGGCAAAACGTTTATTATCGATAATCAAATGATAGGCAATGGCCAATTGATCATGCGGATCACCACTCAACAAAGCATTATGCACTTCCGTTTCCTTAACGCCAAATTTGGAGCAAACCTCTGCAACGGCATACGTATCAATAACATTCGAATCCTGTTCAATGGACGAAGGGAACAGATATGATGGCAAATCCTTTTGAAACCAATCGTGCTTTTTAATTTCCTCCATTGTGGCACGTTTCAATGGATCGACTTGTAACATTTGACAAACTAAATTCACGACTTGCTTATTCAAGTATTCCGGTATGGGAAAAATGCCCGATTTAATTTTGCGGAACAACGTCGGGACGTGTTCGTCATCGAATGGCAAAGTACCGCACAATAAGGCATATAAAATGACACCGCACGACCAAATGTCGACCTCTGGGCCAGCATATAATTTCCCAGAAATAACTTCGGGTGCTGCATAGTTTGGCGAGCCGCACGACGTACGTAAAATTCTCCGTCGAGCATCATATTCGATAGACCAAAATCGGCGATCTTAACATGCATATTATGATCCAGGAGTAAATTTTCCGGCTTCAAATCACGATGCACGACCATATGCCTATGACAATAGTCGACACCCGAAATGATCTGTTGAAAGAAACGGCGTGCTTCGTGCTCTTGCAATTTCCCATTCTTGACAATGTAATCGAACAATTCACCGCCGCTCACATATTCCATAATCATGAAGATATCGGTCGGTGTGGAAATCACCTGCAAACGAAAGAGAACAAACGAGAATTCATCATATATTGCACGAAGAGCTTGCTTCCGCAAGTGATTCAGCCATAAATCTTGACCTTGATTGGACATCAATCAAATTTATACATATTGTCGTTTTACCTGATACAATTTAATGATGTGTGGATGACGGAAGAGCTTCAAATTCTGTATTTCGCGACGTATTTTTCCAACGACATCGAGACTTTTTATCTTCTGGCGATTTAGAATCTTAACTGCGACTTTGTGCTTCGTCAAATGATGTTCGCCGATCTTGACCTTACCGAATGTTCCAGTGCCGAGTGTTGCGCCCAAAATGTAATGGCCAATCTTGACAAGTGGCTGTGGTCCAGTACTTGCGGCCTCCGCAGCGGCATTGGCTCTGGCGTTTGGCATATTTGCAAGGTTGTCGGGTTTTTCTCAAGTGCTAAAGTTTTGAAGGTTGTTTTTGTCGACGTTCCTTTTGTGTTCTTACTGCGCGCCCCTTTCCCCTTTCAATGTTGTTACGAACCGTTCTTTTTACTCGCTTTGAGTCGCGCTGCACTGCGCTGCTTGATTTTTAAGAAAATTTCCTTCTACACACATCGAAATACGAAATGGAGTGCCTCTGCGAGTTCTGCAACTGATGATTCTTTTTAATTTTAAAAAATTTTTCCGATTGCTGAGTTCACTATTTTGACTAGAGCTGAGAAACGATTGGTGGCAGTGCTGCCAGACGATTTTGACAACTTTTCCCTCCGTAGTCCTCAGAAAATCCCTTTTTCCGTATTTGCTTTAAGTAAAATCCCACGGAAAATATCTTTTAACCCTGCTATTACCTTAAAAAAATGTGACACGAAAGATTTTTGGAAATATATCTCTATAACATCTTTAGGGCCAATATTACCAAACATATTTAAAAAAATTTTAAATTAAATTAAAAATTTTTTCATTTTAAATTTCATTTTCAATATGCAGCTTTTTTAAGTATAGCAAAATGTGGCAGCACGCTCCACTGTCAGGGTAGTGAGTCAAATTCACGAATGATTGAAAAATTATTTTAGAGCATGGAGTCGTGTGCGCGCGATTTTTCATCAGTCTCATATCGCTGTAATCCGAAATCATAAATTTAAAGCTTTGCTTGTTTCGTTTTGCGCAGATTTTTTCCGTAAAATTTTAGAATGAACGTAATCAGCTGTTTTTCTACCGCCCAAAACAGGGCTGTTACCATATCTTAAAAAAACTTAAACGACCTGCTGAGGTAGTTTAAAAATTTTTTAAAAATATTTTAAAAATTTCGGCGGTGATAATGAAATTCAGATTTTATTTTTAAAATTTTTTTAAATATGCTTGGTAATATTGGCCCTTAGAAAACAGAATTTTATGCCTTATTCATAAAATTTATGTATGCATTCGAAAGTCAGACGTATGAAACATATATCGCACCCTTGCTAATAAGTCGGCACAGTTCAAAACTTTTTAAATCAATTTTTTAATGTTCGATTGAATTTTTCTGTAAGAAATCCAACACCTAGAGAATTAACGCTTATATTGACAGATGCAGCAGACGATTAAGAGTAATATTAATTAGAAAAATTTTTATTTCTCTTTAGTTTCAAGAGAGATTGAATGATTTTCGAGAAATGTGAAATTTTGAATTGTGCCGATTTAGTAGCAAGGGTGCGATATGTTTCGAAAACATCCCATTTTGAATTGCATGAGAAAGGAAAAGAAGCACAGATTATTGCGGAAAATTCAACAAACAACCGTTTCTTTTCTTCGCACGTCTTCGTCCACTTACTTATATGTTTCAAAACATTCTCCGTGTGCCTGACTCTCGAGCTACCAAAAAGAAAAAAGTTCTGTTTCCCAAATTTTAGAAATCATGAAAACAAATCCTAAACAATCGAAAAAATCCCTCAAACTGGCAGCACTGCATACATTCCCATTCGCACGCATGGCTACTCGTTTCAAACCGAAACGAATACTCGCTGCTTTCGTACATCACTTCTTTGACACGGTATTGAGTTGTTGTTGGCGTTGTTAACAGTGCTGCTTGAACCATCTGATTGGAGTGTCCTTCGCGCTAATTCGGCAAATTTTCTTTTTAAATTCGTTTTTATAACAAAAAATATTAAAAGAAGAGTGCCTTTTGCTATCTTGAAGTGTCGCTTAAATTTCGAGTGTTAAAACAAAACAAAAATCGGTTGATAAACAATTCACGTAAACAGACGAAATCCGTTTACGTCAGCAATTAATTTTGAGCTAAGATTAAGCTAAGAAGTGCGAGAAAGAGAGAGAGAGAGAAAACAAAAACAAAAGAAAACGCGTTTGGAATTTCCCGTGTGCGAATGAACGGGAGAGAATCAAAAGTGCAAAAAGTTATCGCAAATGAGAAAATTAAAATATTAAAATTCATTATTTTCTTTATAATTCAATAAATTTTACATACCGATTAAAAATGCCAACGTATCGTTGTGTGAGCATCGCATTTCAACTGTTTGTTGTGGGTGTTGTTGTTACGGCTGCGCAGCGTGAGAAATGAAAATCAAAAAGAAAATGAATCGTTTGTAAACGAAAATGTGCGCTATTTAAATAACGTGGAAATCGGCGAGCTTTTCACGCGACTGCAAAATGATTTTCCACATTTGGCGAAAAGTATTCAATTGGAAAATCAGTGCAGGGTCGCGATCTTTACGCGATAAGATTGAGTGATGATGTGGACAAAGTGAGACCATTGCTACGGCCGATGGTCAAGTTCAGTGCGAATATTGATGGCGATGTGACGGTAGGTCGTCAATTGTTAATTTACTTGGCGCAGTACTTGACGGCGAATCATGCATCAGTACCTGAAGTACAGAAAATACTCAATAGCACCGAAATTCACCTGTTGCCAAGTATTAATCCGGATGGCTTCGCAGCTGCGAGGGTAAGTAAACAAAGAAATTGAAACAATAATTAAACAATGTGTAAGGTGAATGCTCGGGATGTCTAGTCTAATCTTTAAAGTCCCAAAATTATAACCCACAAAACCATATCAAGAAATTTGGGCTGAGTTGAGCACAAAATTTCTATTTCGATGACTTCATCGTTTCACGTTGAGTGCTTCCAATAATGTTCTGGTCCAAAACGGCTGAGTAAAGAAAAGTTAAGCTAATTTGGGATAAGGTGAGCACATGCCCAACCAGTATACTCCATAGAAATGCATCGTTTTGACTTTTAAACTTTCAATAAAAAAGTATTGAACCTTTTTTTTTTTTGCGATCTTAGCGATCTCATTTATGGAGCGAGAGAAATACACGTCAGTATAACGAACCGTGAAAAATATTTAACTGAAAATACGTGAAATTTGGCAAACGTGCTCCATTTTAATTAAATTTCTCTATTGTTCGAGTTAAGGAAGGTGGTTCAATATTTTAATGCCTCATGTTTTTTTAATAATTCAGTTCTTATCTGACGCTAACGGAATATTTAAAGCTAGTTATCGATATTTGACAGATCTATGTTTAACGTTTCCATACTGTTCCGTAGTATAATGGAACGAATTTGAATATTCAAAGTTAAATTGTGGTCGCGTATTCCATTGTAGGTGGGTATATTTTAAGGCAAGGGTATTCAAGTCCTTGCATTATTACTTCTAACCTTAGGTATTCTTAAAGACCTACCTCTGGAGACAGGATGAGACCGTGGAATAGAAAGAGAGAGAGAGGTGGAGTGTAAGAGAGAGAAAGAGAGAGAGGGAAAGAGAGAGAGAGAGAAAGAGCGACAGAGAAAGAGAGAGAGAGAGAGAGAAAAGAGCGACAGAGAAAGAGAGAGAGAGAGAAGAGAGAGAAAGAGAGACAGAGAAAGAGAGACAGAGAAAGAGAGACAGAGAGAGAGAAAGAGAGAGAGAGAGAGAGAAGAGAGAAAGAGAGAGAGAGAGAGAGAAAGAGAGAGAAAAGAGAAGAGAGAATGAGAGAAATGAGAGAAAGAGAGGGAATGAAAGCGAGAAAAATACAGAGAAATACAGATAAATAGAGAGAAAGATAGAGAAATAGAGAGAAAAACAGAGAAAGACAGAGAAAGACAGAGAAAGAAGAAGAAAAGAAAGAGAGAAAGAGAAAGAGAGAGAAAGAGAGAAAGAAAGAAGAGAGAAAGAGAAGAGAAAGAGAGAGAAAGAGAGAAAGAGAGAGAAAGAGAAAAAGAGAATGAGAAAAATATAGAGAAAGATAGAAAGAGAGAGAAATAGTGAGAAAGAGAGATAATGAGAGAGAATACGAGAGAGAAAGACCGTGAATGAAAGCGAGAGACAGACAGAAATACAGAGAAAGAGAGACGGAATGAAAGCGAGAGAAAGACAGAGAAATACAAAGAAGGAGAGGGGGAAAGAGAGAGGGAGTGAAAGCGAGAGATAGACAGAGAAATATAGAAAAATACAAAGAAATATATAGAGAAATATAGAAAAATATAGAAAAATACAGTAGAATTATAGGGAGAAAGACATGATGAAAGTAGAGAGAAAGAGTACAATAAATAGTAAAGAGAGATAGCAGAGTATAAATCGTTAGATGAGATTTATTGAGAGATAAAGAGAGAGAATGAGAGAGAAAAATATATAGAAAGAAGTGAAATACAGAAAGAGGCCCCGCATTTTAGGAGTTCTGTCAGAATCGGACATAGAACCTCTTTTCTTACAATGATAAACAGGTTTAGAAGTTTTTCTCTAGGGCCTGTTAAAACATGTTTTTTTATTTAAGTAGTTGATTTCGCAGCGGTTATCCCACCTCTTTATGTTCACAAAACTTAGCCTGTGCTTAAAATTTCCTGTTTATCTACTTATATTTTATTTGTTGATGGCTCATATAAATTGGATTGCGGGAAATTCAATTTAAAAAATGAAAGAAATTTTGAGTAAAAAGTATAGCACTTTTTTCCATGAAACTTTCTTTTTGTGCTTCCAGAATAATAGCGACATTTTATTGATCTAGTTCGATTGAGCCGAAATGAATTCTTCCAGCCGCAATCGCGCGATCGATGTGCTTTCAAAGAAAAGAAGTGAAGTTCAAAAAAGTCTCCTTCATGCGCATTCCTGTTCAATTCATATTCGAATGGTTCAGGTCAATGAGCCCATTTTGCTTTCAAAAAGTTTTCTTTTGTGTAACACAACCAAGACTTAAACCACTAATGCTTCGCTTCATCGTATATTTTCGGCATTAGGATCGATCAAGACAGATTTTTCTATTCATTCGTGCATCATTTATCCGCCCCTAAAAATATTTTTGCCATAACGATAGACTGTGCTTCAGTAATGAACGATGAGAAGGAACGAGAGAGTTCATATTTTTATTTTTATTACATACATACATATATATTACACATATTTTCATTGTTAAACATATTCCAACGGCTACACATTTTTATAAAATAATTTTTAATTTAATTATCTCGCGTTTGAGTTTCATTAACCGATAAGCGCCGCATGATACAGCACGAGTATTTTCTCGGCGTAAAATTTGCGGATCATTTGCATTTTTTTTTTATTTTAAAAATTAATTTGGCTACGTGAGCGGAAATAATTATTATTTTACACGTTCGAATAAATCTTGTGATTGAAACTGGTTATTTTGATAGAAGCGCGAAGGCAACTTCTCGTGTTGGTTGAATGTGAGTTTCGAATTTCACTTTCAAGCCAGACGCAACGAGAAAGTCCCACAGACTTGAACCAATTCAATCGTTCCAGTTTTGTGTTTGAAACGAAACTCACAAAATGATTTACCAAAACTAATTTTCTCCCCCAACCACCAGTTGGCGATAATGGTTGAAAAAAAAAAAAAAAAATAAATCTTTGAAAAACATCTTCCAATTTGAATTTCAATTGAAATTCTGCATGGCCTAGATCTGAGATAAATACGAATATTTCAAACATACTATATACATATGTACATAAACAGACTTCGAAAAGAGATTGCTTAACCCAGTAGTCAGTAGGTCGCCCCCGATATTTGTGACATGCCAAAGTGCCAGTCCTTGATGACTAGCCATTTCACCTACCACATGAACCTGAAAGAGTAGATAGCCCTCAGCTCACATTTCTCTATTCGCTGCGTATGATTGTTTTTGCTGTTGTCTGCTTTTAGGTCACATTCTGATCATTTGCCCGTCAAGTGTTCGATAGCGCAGTGGTTCAAACTATGATTCGATAGCCGGGAGGTTCGGGGTTCAATCCCTGCGGGCGGCGAGAATTTTTCCTAAATTTTTTACTTTTTTTTACAAATTAGAGTTTTTTTTTTGTTCATAGTTCAGTTATTTTGGAAGACAAACATTTTCCCCTAAGTTTTAAGGTTTTATTATTTTTTTTTTTAATGGTTCATTTTCAAGTAAACAATTTTTGGAGTGAAAAAATTCGTTAAATACGTTTCCCAAAATCTGAGCAACGCTAAACTCAAGTGAGAATTTTGACCAAGAAATTAGATTCGTTCGTTTAGCGTAATTGTTAAGGCGTTCGCCCAGCGCTCTGGTGGTCAGCGGTTCGAGGCTCGGTGGAGGCGAGAAAATTTTAAGAGAAGGAAGATAAAAAAGAATTAAAATAAAAAATAGATAAACAAAAAAATATAATAATTAATAAAATAAATAAATTTAAAAAAGTCAAAACAAAAAATGAAAATTTTCTTTTTTCTCAGTCGCTGGTGCTGTGCCATTTTCCTGCCCCTTTTCGCTAGCGAAATGACTGGTTAAAGGTGGCGCATAAAAGGACGACCTGTCCCCGGCAATGAGATCGTAATGTTCAATTCGCCAGCGTCTTGGATAGGAAAGGGACCGATCCCCGACACCCAGTGACTACTGAAATCGCTAGTGTTGTGGTGGCTCCGCTGACTACTGGGAAATGCTTCCAATGAGTTTGATTATTTTATGAAGATTGCTCTTATATCGAATCTTAGCGTTTATTGTCATTGTTTTTGTTGCTGTTGAAACATGAACTCGAAGCAATTTTTATTGATGCTCTGTGCCTGGTTGTCTGCCTTCAATGTTTTTTTCCCCCTCAACTCTTGCGAAAGATAAGCATGAATAAATTCTCTATTCTATTTATGTGGAAGTAAGTGCGCTAACAATTTCATAACTTCATTGTTTATTACTTATTCGTTTCATAACATCGCCATGTGGAAGTACTTATGCGTGGCTACGCATACGATAGAGTCTTCTAAGCCTTATAAAGAGAGCCAATCTAGCATGATTATTATCTTACACGAAGTTCTTGTAAAAATTTGAATTTATTTTAAGTTGTTTTATGGTGGTTTGAGAAATTATTGTTAATCGATTCGAAAAAGAGAATAATTCGAATAAGTTTTGGTACAACAGGCCCAAAGTCCGCGCTCACTAGGGCAAAGTGATTGTCATGAGCTTTAGAGAGTCTTAAGGCTCAGTTACTCTTGATTGAACGTAACTTGACTTTACTTATTTAATCAGCTGACTTGATATGTTAAGTAAATTTTGTATGGGAGCAGTTACTGAAAACTTATTTTGACTTCAGATAAGAATCTGTGGAAAACAGTTAGTTAAGTTAAGTCATGTTACGTTCAATCAAGAGTAACTGAGCCTCTACACAGCCCGATTTCGGTTCAATTTCCATATGAATTGTAGAAGGAAGTGATATTTTTTATAACCCAGTGGTTTAACTACGCCCACTTAAACTTTTTTTCCAACTTTTTCGAACAATATTGACGGTTTTAAAATTATATTATTTGAAATTATAGTTTCATTTATTTGTAGCAGTTTTTGTGAACAGTGATGCCAACTCAAAAAGATTTTCCCCCCTAAATTAATGTCAAAAATCCCTCAAATCCGGCAATTTCAAACTAAAATACCCTAATATGCTTGCCACACGTAGATCGAAATTGAGCAATTTCAGAACAAAATTTAAATTGCCTCAATTTCAAATGTCAGATTTGTTCTGAAATTTTTTGAAATTGAGCAATTTCGATCTACGTGTGGCAGGCATATAAAAATGCGTGTACCGTTTTTCGTTGTATTGGCGTTAGTAGGGATGTGAGAAAAGCATCGGTAAAAGTCAGAATTTCCATTTATCGAATATCAGTAGAAAAAATTCATGTGAAAGCTATTTAAGAAACAAGCGAGTTTCGGATGAAAGACAAGCGACAAAATTTTATTTGATATGAATGAGAAAAATTTGGTAATTATTTTCCTCGAAAAAAAAAAAACCCTAAACATTTTTAACCCCCAAAAAATACGCAATTCAAATCAATTTCACCCAAAAATGGGGTAAAATACCTTTAGTTAGCAGCACTGTTTGTGAATTTTCATGGCGTACGTTAGCACTGGGGGTATCCCTAAAAATAGACTGATAAATTCAAGATTTTTAGAGCATGTCTTTGAGTAGAAAAAAGTTCATAGGCCAACTTTAGTTCAAGTTCCATTTGAATTCCTGGTGTCAGGGAATTACACCATTTGTAGTCTGATAGATGTTCAATTAGATATTTAATTTTCTCATCTTATTTCCAAAAAATTTATAAGACATATAGGGTACCAAATTAAAGGAAATCGATCCAGCATTTTGAATAAAAGAAAAAATTTGGGTGTTAATTGGACACTTTTCATACCAAAATGGCTTCCAAAGTAAAAAACAAATTGAAAGTTTTTTCAGAATTTTTCAATTTGACCGTTTATTTTTCACTCAATGGGTTAAATTTTTACCATAAATTTCATTTTGCCTAAAAGCACATACAATTGGCTTTCAAACTGCATTTAAGTTTTTTTTTCTACGATGAACCATTATTGTGGGAGAGTTTTTTTTTCTCGACTTACTGCCTAAAATCTTTAAGGCCCTATAACTTCTCAGGGGTGCATTTGCGACCCCCCATACGATTTTTTGTTAGTTCTGACCTCCTCTATCAGCTCCCGACCAGTTGATCTTTTCAAACGGAACACCCTGTATATATTTGTCTATGTCTACGAGCTTAGTTCTAGCTGTAACAAGATCCAGCCAAAACTAATATTTCCTGCTTACGCTGGGTAAAGTACCTCTTTGAGAGTTTTTCTTAAAGCTTTCCCAAAGAAGTAGGCCCAACATCCTCGATCGGCTTCTTTCTAAAATATTTATTTCTAAAAACCTGCATAAGCTGCTTGAGAAACTCTCATTGCAATACAGTCTTCCTCAAGTCTATGCCAATCTCTCCTCATTTGCTCTCAGGACGTGTCTATACCAGCGTAGCCTTGCTTCCCGCATTTTCCCAATAATAGGATCAACTCCATAACGGCTATGAATGTCCACGTTGGAACATGAACAAGCATCTTTGCTTCCAATTAGCAAGCATGCCTAGTAAGGCATTACTTATTACATTTTTGAAACGCGTATGAGAGCTCTACGTGTTTAGAGGACGTCTGGGTTTTTTTTTTTTTAATCGGAGTTCAATCCGTCCTAAAAAATTCATAGAAATTAAATTGTATAGAAATTTCATACAAACTGTCCCGCGAGGGGACCGTCCTCGGACGGTTACGGGTGTGGAACCCGCAGACCTTAGCCAAACCTTTAACAGCTCGTGTGATTGGGTTTAGGATCAAATTGATAGTATGCTGTGTAATCTTCTGGGTAGCAATGTACGAAAGATTGACCATATGACCCAAATATTCAATGGAAAATGGTACAGCGAGGATCAGGAGCCCCACGGCCCAATTGGGATCTATGGGAGGTCTTCTTGTGGGAGTCTCGCTGGGGGACTGTGGTTATTAATGATGCGAAGACCAAGGATTTTGAATGTGTCTTTGATGGTGTTTGGACTATGAGATTATCGCCACTTATCGTATGGAGGAATTGCAATCATACATAGTACGGTGTTAGGAGTTCCCTGGAGAGGTAACGATTTGAAAAAAAAACCACATAATGTTCCTCCTCTACAATCCTTTAACCCTTTAATGTATGATTTGTCGATTACACTCGACTCTGTATGTATGTATGAAACCATTTTATTTTTATCTGATCAACGCCTTAGGTTGTTGAGGGCAAGGGTGTGATGACTGGATCCTGGGACGTACCGAATTATTTTTTTCAGTTTTTTGGTACATTATTTTCAATAAATCCTTTTAATGATACCCCTGTAGTGGTAGCTTCGGCCATATTGTATTTTAGTTGCTTATCGTAAATAACTGTTTTCTACTACTCAATCTCTTTCATTTGATACCCATATTGAGGGGGTTGTGAGAAAATATGTAACTGACCATTTTGTTGGCTGCCATCCTAGATTTGAATAAATTTCATTGCGAGCTCTGTTCTATCAGTCAAGCCCTTTCATTTGATACCCATATTGAGCAAGTCGTGACAAAATTTGTAAAACGCCATTCTATTACGGCGGCCATCTTGGTTTTAGCATCGAACAGAATTAATTTAATTGTATTGTCATCAGAATTAAAGGTGTCTACCAAGTTTCAGATCAATCCGCCAACAGGAGGTGGGTGAAATTTCAAATATAAGATTCGACACAGCAAAAAACAGACAATTAGGGCAAACTAAAATAAAACCTTTTAAAAACATTCATTTATCTTTTAATCCACATAAATGAACTATGTACTTGTCGATGACAATAGTAGGTAACTGCTTTTGGAAGTCAATGTCGAATATATTCGACATCACGTAAAATCCAGGGACATAACCTAACACAAAAAGTATTATTTATTTTGACGGCTTCAGAGTTAGAGATGGAGAATCAATCGATAGCACTATCGATACTATCGATGGTTTCAAACTATCGAAAACATCGATGGTTTTTGAAGACTATCGATAGTTTTGATTTATGGACATTTACTTTAGCATTGGAAAAGTGGTGCTGGCGGTGACAGAGGGCTGTCTTTGTTTTGAAATGGACAGATTGCTAAAAATGCCTGATGATGATTAGGTTGGTGATGATGGTGAGGTTAGCGATGATGACGATGATGGTGAGGGTGAGGTTAGTGATGATGATGGTGAGGGTGAGGTTAGTGAAGATGATGGTGATGATTATGGTGTTGATGATGGTGATGATAGTGTTGATGGTGATGATGGTGATTATAGTGTTGTTGGTGTTGATGGTGGTGATGGTGGTGATGATGGTGTTGATGGTGTTGATGGTGTTGATGGTGTTGATGGTGTTGATGATGGTGTTGATGATGGTGATGGTGTTGATGGTGTTGATGGTGATGATGATGGTGTTGATGCTGATGATGGTGTTGATGGTGTTGATGGTGTTGATGGTGATGATGATGGTGATGATGGTGTTGATGGTGTTGATGGTGTTGATGGTGTTGATGATGGTGATGATGGTGAGGTTGGAGAAGATGATGGTGGCGGTGGTGTGGTTGATGATGATGATGATGGTGGTGGTGTCGTTGGTGATGATGGGGATGTTGGAGATGATGGTGTGTATGGTGATGATGGTGTTGATGGTGATGATGGTGATGATAGTGTTGTTGGTGTTGATGGTGATGATGTTGATGGTGATAATGATGGTGTTGATAGTGATGATGGTGTTGACGGTGATGGCGATGATGTTGTTGATGGTGATGATGATGGTGGTGGTGTGGTTGGTGATGATGGGGATGGTGGTGATGATGGTGTTGATGATGTTGATGGTGTTGATGGTGTTGATGGTGATGATGATGGTGTTGATGCTGATGATGGTGTTGATGGTGTTGATGGTGTTGATGGTGATGATGATGGTGATGATGGTGATTGATGGTGTTGATGGTGTTGATGGTGTTGATGGTGTTGATGATGGTGATGATGGTGAGGTTGGAGAAGATGATGGTGGCGGTGGTGTGGTTGATGATGATGATGGTGTCGTTGGTGATGATGGGGATGTTGGAGATGATGGTGTGTATGTTGTTGATGGTGTTGATGGTGATGATGGTGATGATGGTGTTGATGTTGTTGATGGTGTTCATGTTGTTGATGGTGTTGGTGTTCTTGATGTTGTTGATGGTGTTGATGTTGTTGATGTTGTTGATGTGTGATGATGTTGTTGATGGTGTTGATGGTGATGATGGTGATGATGGTGATGATGGTGATGATGGTGTTGATGGTGTTGATGTTGTTAATGGTGTTGATGGTGTTGATGTTGTTGATGTTGTTAATGGTGTTCATGTTGTTGATGGTGTTGGTGTTCTTGATGTTGTTGATGTTGTTGATGGTGATGATGTTGTTGATGGTGTTGATGGTGATGATGGTGATGATGGCGATGATGGTGTTGATGGTGTTGATGGTGTTGATGGTGTTGATGTTGTTGATGTTGTTGATGGTGATGATGTTGTTGATGGTGTTGATGGTGATGATGGTGATGATGGTGTTGATGGTGTTGATGGTGTTGATGTTGTTAATGGTGTAGATGGTGTTGATGTTGTTGATGGTGTTGATGTTGTTGATGGTGATGATGGTGATGATGGTCTTGATGTTGTTGATGGTGATGTTGATTGTGTTTAAATGTTCAAATATACCTTCCGATAGTTCTCCAGCTCTACTGAGATGACTGAGAATTTCTTGAATTCATGGCTTTTTATACGTTTACGAAATCATGAATTCAGTGAGAATTGTAGGAATTTTTTGAAAAAAGTACCATTTTTCGGGTAGTTTTGCATTTGGAGGGAAGTAATGATTGGAAATTTGTTTTTAGGACGAATACCATCAAAGGGAACAATGGGCGTATTCGGAGGGTGATTTTGGGGGTTCAAGCCCCTCTAACTATGGGGAATTACAAAGGGGATTGAGAAAATGATCTCGGTGGATAGTTTTGTTACACCCTAAACTACTTCCGAAATAATTTTCTGTGTCGGTGCGTTTTGGAAGGCAATTAAAAACTCATGATAGCTTGTATCTCCTCATCCTTTTGGGTCCCATATAAGAAGGGAATACGAATATAATATTTGTCCAGCGAGCTGCATCAAGGAATCGAGGAGTTTATAAGGTCAGTCAAGTAGGACAACAGTACAGATAAGTCGGAGACGAACAAAGAGAACAAAAGATGTGATATTGTCATCGCCCTGAAGTCTACTTCTGTATCTTCCATGTTCCCACGAACCCCACCGTGGCTTGTTTTAAATCAGCCCTCGGACTTAGCGAGCGATAGATTTAAGCAGTGATGCCAACTTAGCGCTTTTCGCGCCAAATCTAGCGCTTTTGGAAGGCCCGCGGCGCGAAAACATCTTTTTAGCGCCAAGCATTTTTGCGCGAAATCTAACGCTTTTTCGTTGCATTTTTTTAAGTTTTCAAAGTAGTTTTTCTTTCAATTTTTCTAACACACCAGCTTTAAGATGAACCAATGATGAATCTGGCTGCTTTATTTTTGTGATTGCGTTTAGACTATAGAAACATTTTGCGTGACTATTTTGTGATATAGAATGGCATATGGGAAAGAAAGAGATGGTTGTCTATGATCTTTTTAGAAAAACAACACGTTCCCTTCGAAAAACGCTTTCTTTTGGCGCTTTTTGAATTTAGATATTGGGAATCATTGTTTTTCCGGTGCTTTTTAGCGCGTTTTCAAAATTAATCAGCGCTTTTACCATCTGAGGAGTTGGCAACACTGCTTAAGTGACCCATTTTACAAACCAAATGAGAATTGTAGGCGTCATGCTAACATTTTATTATATGCTTTGGTGCCAGAACGAGTGGTTTTTTTTCGCTTTGATGTAATTTTTCGATTTTACCTTTAACCAAAAATCACTTCAAATGTTTACAAGGGATTTTTACTGATCACTTTCATAAAGAAAACAGAAATAATGGGATTTTTTTTCAATATCCAAGGGAAAAGAGTCACCAAAATACTGCCTATCATCAGTGCTGGTTAGAAAGTATGGAGAATTGAGCAAGAAAGGTTTTCAAATTCGGCTTCTTGTATATTACCACGTGATATTAAATGAGGTGGGATACTTATGTGCATTATTTTATTAAATTATTATAGGACCACCATTAATTTTTTAAAATTAAAATCTTTCAAATGATTCATATTTAAGTGTTAAACAGCTCAAACATGCTTGATTGAAATCACTAGCAATTTGCCAATGAAATTAGTTTAAATTTTGAAATATATCTTCCGATAGTTCTATCGATAGTTGCTCCAGCTCTATTCAGAATCAACCTATTAGTCAAAATACAAAGTGTCAACTTTTAGATTCAACTTAATTATTTTTGACCCTGAGTGGGTTAAAGAATTTTCTTCCAAGCAGTCAGATAACTTTTTTTCTCTAGGAGGCTCGAGTGTTTAAACGTTATTTGCACTGTTTATTATAGGTACCTACTTAAAAAAGTCCTGGAAAAGTAGTTTTGGAATTTGTTCTCTACAGGTCGAGTGTTGGTCGACTTTAAGGACATTGCTTCCAATCATTTGAATTTTTTTATCACATTTTAAAGGCTCCACAGTTATGAAAAGGTTAACTTATAAAAAGGGATATAAAAATTTGCACCCTTTTAAAATAGACCATAATGCTGGAGGCACTGTTTTAGTAGGACCGCTTGAAATGGTTTCATTTGATTGCTGTTTGTATGTGTGACTCATGGGCGAGTTGTTGAAATTTTCAGACGGTGCTTTAACCGGTTTGAAAACATCGAAAATACTGTAACGCAAAACAATACTGTTTATTGCGCACCGCACATTGATTGTTGTCCCTTTTGGAATTTTTTTTCGTTTTCATTGGGGCTGTTAAAATCGTGTCTGAAAAAGTCTCGACAAATTTAACCCTCTTTTTCTTAATTCTAATAAATGTTTTTTTTTTAGATTTTTGTATCTCTATCAGCGTTCGGACTATATTCCGATCGGAGTAGATCTACTCCGTTTTAAAAAAAATTTTTAAATCTACTCCGCCACTACCCTTTACCTGAAATATACTCCGATTTTTTCACTTCACCAAACTCAAAATAATTTTGTATATGTCGCGATTTAGAGAGTTCTGCATGAAAATGAGTTTTTTGTGTTCCCTCGTTCGCAAACAAATTGATTTCCATACAGATAGATGTTTCTGTATCTAAATCTTGACCCTTTTTTTTTTTGCTTTTTTTGGTGCGAATATAAGAAATTCCAATTTACTACCCAAAATTTCATTTCTACTCCGATTTTTGCAGTCATTTCTACGAAATGGGATTTCCGTAGTCCGAACGCTGGTCTCTACCTGAAATTTGTCTTATTAGAACTGTTCATTGAAAAGAAAATAATGGCATTAAAGGGTTAAGAAATAATTAAGGGGGTCTTCTCATTGAGCAACTTTTTTTTTTCGACTTTTTTTTTTGCATTTATTTATAGCTTGGGTAGTTGTGAATATGCCCCTAAAAGGATTTTTTGAAATTCGAAATAGTTTAGAGGATATAGCCTTCTTTGTTGAGCAAGATCTGCGCTAAAACGAGTAATTTTTGCGTTGCTTCAAACTTTAAACGCGTTTATCTCGAAACCACGTTTTTCGAACTGGCGGCCATGATATCTCCAGTTCAACTGAACCGATTTTCATGAAACAAAGTGGAATCGACGCAGAATTGTCACCATTCTCGGGTGAACCTCGACCATAATTTTAAAAAATTTTTTACTATTTTTTTTTTTTACACTAAACTACAAAAAAAAGCCCGAAATTGAAATTTTTTTTTGAATGGCCGCCATTTTGTCAAAAAAAATCACAAAATTAAGCTTGAGGTTCACCCGAGAATTACATCTATACTGATTATAACCCCGTTTTTTTTTTTCATTTCGGACGCTCCGGAGACCCGGAATCGTGGCCGCCGTGACGGCACCTTTTTTTTTCACCACCAACTTTGAAGTCTCATTACTTTTTGAACAGCCCACGTATCGAGGCAAAAAATTTTTTTTTATTTTCTTTGAACCTTTTGTAATACAATAAATAAAAAAAGTTTTCAATTATTCTTTGCGTTTTCAAATAAGAATTTTTTTAAAAAGGGTCCAAAAAACGGGTTTTCAATGAGAAGACCCCCTTAAGACACAATTCATTCCTCAGTTCCGCTGAAATTTTTCAAAGCTTTCTAGCTACTTTGAAATAGCTTCCATTGCAAAAAATTTCCAAAAGCTCTGAAAATATAGCCAAAGAAATGTACCAAATATAAAGTCAAATAAGCAAAGACGGCCACCCTCATCAGAAATGTAATGTGCACCCAGTTGGAAACACCAACAAGCACTGTTGAGCGCTTTCAATGCTTCCGAAAGCTCTCTCTCCCAAAATGCAAAGCTCATTCGCAGTACCCAACTCACTCACTCAACAGTCAGTTATTCGATTCCGTTGGAGCCGTTAAGTATAACTAAATATCTGGCAGCGGACGAAAGCCGATTGAAAGTTAGCGCCACCGCCGCTAGCGTGTGGATTTAACACCACTCCATTTCGATACAATAAAAGATACAGCTAAGTCAACAATTATTTTTGATTCGAAACGAAATTCGTGACGGCGAAAAATTGTTAATGGCATCCATGTGAAGGCTCTAATGGAAAGATCTCGCAACATTTTTTAAATAGCTCAGCAAGTCCACCTTTTGCCACCATTCTATCGTCGAGCCGATAGCCATCAATTCGCAATAAAGTGATAACAAGTCGAAAACATTGCCATCAAATCAACAACAACAGAAACATTTTATTAAAAAAACAACAACAACAACAATAACAACAACAACCAACACCAAAAGTATATTCAGAAACAACAAAGTTCTTTCTTTGACGTGATAGATAGCAGGGATTCACCAAAGCCACCAAAGCCACCAAAACGCACAACAGAGCACAAAAGAAACGCAATTTTTTCTACCATATTTCGGCGCGTATGTATCCAGATTAACGGACTGCCAACTCACCAACTGACTAACCCCAGCAACAACTAAGGGAAGGCAAATAAGAAAGTTCGTCCTACGTCAGTGTCGCTACCACAAGGATGAAATAATAGAGAAACCAAAAAATAGGACGATAATCGAAGGCTAAAAATAACGAAAATCACACAACAAAGCACTTCTCAAAGGGCGTCACTCGTCAGACGCCTACGCAAGACAAGGGTAATTGTCTATGCTGCGCCATAAACGCGAATACCCACATCCCGAGCACTCGGCACGCTTCAACCAACCCCCTTTGTCAAAATTAACCTTTATCGAAAAATAATATTTCAGTATCATTGTTGCCGTCGCAGGCGGAGATAGAAAGCGCAGTACATCTTCCTAAAACATCAAAAAAAAAAAAAAAGGAAGGATTTTCCGGAAATATTTTTGAAAAGAACAATTGAAGAAATAAAAAAGAAAATCACATTCAAAATGTTTTCGCAACAATTTGGTGGATTTTGTATTTTACTCTGCATCCTATTGCCATTCGTTTGTGAGAGTTTTGTCATCAAAGAGGATGAAACCTTCTTACAGAATCCCTTCTACTACAGTCAAGATGAAATCGAAGATCTGTTCGCACGCTTCGAGAAAACATATCCCGAGAATGCGAAAGTCGAGACAATCGGTCGTTCATTGGAGGGCCGGAATCTAATCGTGCTCCGCATCGGCCGACATATGCGTAATCGGAATCTGCTGACACCGATGGTCAAGTACATTGGCAACATGCACGGGGACGAGACAATCGGTCGCCAATTGCTCGTCTATTTGGCACAGTATTTGCTTCACAATTATGAAACAAATTCGGATGTCGCGAATTTGGTGAACACAACCGATATCTACATAATGCCAACAATGAATCCCGATGGCTTTGCTCACTCAAAGGTAAATGACGACAGAGAAAATCGACCAGATGAGAGAATCGATTAGCTTCATCGTTATTCTCTTTTTTATATTCAATTTAATTTTGTTTGTGGTGTTTTTCTTATGCTTCATAGTGGGGATTTTCACTCAAACGTGAAAGAGGGAAATCCCATCGTCGTTTATTTTAGTGCCATATGGCATGAAAACACACGCGACAAGCTGGAATTTTCAAGTCAATACTTGAGTAAAAAGTCAAGGGAACCTATTCGAACGATAACATTTCTTAAGGTTAAGCTTGTAGGAAGTACTTAATTTCATTTATCTATTCCTTAGATCGTCTCTCCCCTTGAGAGAAGTTTTCAAGTAAAGATTTATTTTCCGCATCTAATTTAAATAGAGTTGAATGAAAAAAAAAAAAAAATGAAATTTCTTCATTTTTTTTTTACTTTTATTAACATTTTCCTTTATTGATTTGCAGTTGGGCTTAAGCAGAAATTCTAAAAAATCTCTAAAAATGAAATTAAATATGCTCGTGTTTTTGTGCAATAGTTGACTTGTGGAGAAAAGTTTCCAATGCTTCAGTGTTCCACCTCATTCCTCAATATGCTTGATTTTCAGTTATGACTAAGTTTCGGAAGAAAATCCACTAAAAATGACAAAAAAAATGTCTTAAAACCAACGAAAGAAAAATGCTGCTAAAGTCTCCAAGCTCATTCTCTCTGGAAAATGTCCTTAAGGTCTTTGTTTTATGGTTTGAAACGCATTAAAATATTTTATTTTGGAAAAAGTGTCCGCTTTAAGAGGAGTGTCCGCAAGGAGAGAGTACACTGTATATGGGAAATTTTACGAGAAACGATGACACCCGTGACAGTCATTCCGAGCAAAAATTGCATAATTTCAGTGCCTAACTATTTTTAAAGGCTTTCAAAAACTAAAATTTTTCAAATCCCGTCATTTTTCTTCATTAAAATGAGTTCTAAAACCTAAAAAAGTAAGTGTCACAGGCGGGGCAGTATTCATGGAATTGCCCATATGCAAAAATTTTTATTTGAAATCATTTTTTCAGCATCATTCAAAGCTTCCAGACGTCTTTATTTGGACACTTTATCGGAATTTTACATCGTAATTTTTGCCATTTTTATGGGAGTTTTTTCCGAGCCTTAGTTATGATATTTTGAAGGCGCGCTTTTGTTAGAAGAAACACAATGGAAGGAAATCTCTCATTAAAATTCGACTCAAATAATCATGCCTCTCTAAGGATAATTAAAAAAATAATAATAAAAGATAAAAAAAATATAAAAAAAATATAAAAAAAAATTTAAAATAAAAATAAAAAAAAATAAATAAATATAAAAAAAATAAAAAAAAAAAATTAAAAAAATAAATTAAATTTTAAAAATAAAAAAAATAAAAATTTAATTTAAAAAAAATATAAAAAATCAACAAAAAAGCTACAAATTCGGTCCATCTTGAGAACGTGCTTCTTTATGAGAATTTTCTCTCATGCGAGATTTCACGGAAAAATCATTAGAAGGAGTGTTTTCTGCCCACGAATGACTTTTCATAACAATCAGATTTCTTAAATGCTTATTTCTTATTGCTTCAGAACAATGCAATTCAATTAATTTTTTTTTCTTCGTTAGAAAACTTCATTGCTGGTGGTTTTGATAAGTCGAGGTCGCGTACTAATGGCCTTTTTAATTGTCTGCATAACAATTGTGGTTTTCCCCTCCCCACAAGGCTGAAAAAAGGTTTGGAAATACATTCAAAAATGTTGCATTCATCAATCAAAGATTGAATTACGAATATTTCATTTATTAAAATTTTTCTCTAACCGAGTCTTTTGAAGCATAGCAGCAAAGCGAATTCCCCCAAAACACACGAACTCCTCTCTTTGAGGTATTAACACGTTTGAATATTTGCCTTTAACCCTTAAAAATGTCAAATGTCATATAAGTACATACATACATATATGTATTCTGTGTGGGTTGAGGAGCGCCCACCCCCACGAAAACTTCTCGCGTTTTCAATTTTAAATGATATCCTTTGTCGTTTGTCTTTTTTCTATTTTACAAGCCAGTCGATCATAATTAAACGTTTTTTAATTTAACGCTAAATGCAGACCAATCGTTCGAAAAGTGATTCTTCTGCAAAAAAGTGTAATTGGAATCCGCTTTTCGCCTTAAAGCGCAATTGACTATGAATGCGTGAGTTCAAGTGGCTGTCGCTCTTTGTTTTGGAAAAATCGATAAAAAAAAATCTCGTTGAAGAGGCGAGGAGGCTGGCTATCCTCTCGGCTCTCCTCCCACTCGCTATGCAAGGGCGCTGCGTACGAGTGTGGCGTGTGCATTCGGGATAGTTCATTCAAGAATTGCGATACGCCACGTGATGTTGGATAATTTCCACGAATCATGTCTCTATCAGTTCACAACATAGTTTAGTTATACGTCATGAGTCATGAGTTCTTTTGTTGGCAGCAGCAAAGGATTACGTTTTAAAAAAAAGGGCATTTCCAATGAAATTCTCTGAAATTCTGTGAAATTCTCTGAAATCTGTTTATATTTCATGCTAAGCACTAAAGCACTAAATGCGTTTTGCGGTGGTGCGAGCATTCCAAAACTTTAATTAAATAATCTTTTGTTCATAATTGCATTACTGCAACCATAAATACGTAAATTCACTTGAATCGTCTTAACAGATTGAAACAGATTCATTGGCGAGACGGTTTTTGGACCTTTTATACAAAAAATTCCTGACAGAAAACGAAAAGACTTTTTCAATTTAGATTTTTTTATTGTGTTAGGAATGAATTAAAGTTATTAAAGAAGCCCTTTGTTTTGTTTTATGTGACGGCAGTTCGAAAAGTTCTCGGCCTTTAAAGTGGATACTAAAAAAAAAAGGTGTAGTGCTGTCTGCAAAGATTCCAGGTCTCCAAGTTGTCCGAAATGGAAAAGAAAAACAGGGTTATAATCAGTATAGATGTCATTATGGCGTGAACCTTCAAAATAATTTTGGGATTTTTTTTTTTTGACAAAATGGCGGCCATTGAAAAATGTCCTATCGATTTTCGGTATATTTTTTTGTAGTTCAGTGTCAAAAAAAAAATAGTAAAAAATTTGTTAAAATTATGATTGAGGTTCACGCCATAATGGTGACAATTCTGCTCCGAATCCACTTTGTTTCATTAAAATCGGTCCAGTTGAACTGGAGAAATCGTCGCCGCTAGTTAAAAAAAAGGTGGTTTCGAGATAAATGCGTTCGACAAAGAAGGCTATACCTTCTAAACTATTTTGAATTTCGAAAAGTCCTTTTGGCACGATATTCTCAAATATCCAAGCTATAAAAAAAAATGCAAAAAAACAAATGGCAAAAAATTTTTTGCCCAATGAGACAACTTCCTTAGGTAGGTAGGTTGAAGTGGCTGCCACTTAGGCCGTTAATCGGCCCATTGTGATACCAAGGAGGCTTTCTTGTGTTTGTGTGAGTGTATTGCCTTTTTATGTAGTGTGCCCCTAACATGCGATTTTTGAAAAACCAGTGCTAGGCTTGGAACATTACACTCCGTTTCGCCTGTGCCGGGAATCGAACCTCGGACCCTGCGATCGACAACTTCCTTAAGTCAAGTTTTAACTGTAGAGTCTTCAACCATTTATTAACAGTGTACTCTCGCCTTGCGGCAGGCCCGTAACAACCCAGGACCTAGGAGAGGCTTTGCCCTTTCCCTTCACGCGTTTTCTGCATTCAGTGAAAAACAATTTTTAAAAAATTATTTTAATTAAAAGTTGAAATAATTTAAGGAAAATCCGAATAAATTTTAACGGACCCTTTTTGGGAATGCTCTAGTATTCCTGCTTCTCAAACAGTTTCCTCTTTAAGCGGACATATTTTTGGGCCGTGTAGGTGTCTGCTATGCTTTAGTTAATTTAAATATATTTTTTCAAAATTTTTTAATGAACCTTTGTATTGCCCTTTATTGAAGCAATTTACTGCGCGAAGTGTTGACATCGATTGCCAAATTTTATGGCGCTTGAATTCGAAAAAGTCGTTCATGATATTTTGTTTTCCTCATTCACAAAATTTGCCTTAATTAAAGTTTATTTTAATTTTTATCATTTTGCAATGTCTTCAAACTCAACTCAAGTACGACAAAAAAAAAAAAAAAAATTCAAATTAATTTACACAAATCGAAACAGCCGCGCTGAGCTCGAGCGACATGTTGTCTCGTGACTTGGATATAAAGTGCGAAAACAGTTTTTTTTTTAAAGATTATTTTTATTTTATTTTCTGCTACTTCATTGGTTTGTTTATGTATTTTTATTTCTGTAAGCCTTGTTTATTGCTTATTCATTGATTCGATTGTTTTTGTATTATTGCAATAATTTGTTGTGAGACCTGAGACCGGTTCGATCTTTTTAAGTTATTGTTTGCATTTTCGAAATTGGAGTAAAATCGATTTTCCGAAAAATCGATCGAATGGAATTCGTTTCGTTTGATTTGTTTTTATTTTATTTATTTGAAATAAAAGTAATTATTTTTTTTTTTTTTTTTTGAGATTGTCTTTGCAACAAGACCGCTCTTCTATGTGGAGTTTCTTCGGTGATTGAGAATTTTCGATTTCCTTTTGAAGGCAGCCTGAGGAGGTTTTACGAATGCCATTCGACACAATGCTCAGTTGTGGGATTTTCGATGACTCGAAATATCGATAGTTTTACTCAGAATTCAAGGTTTTCTTTTTTCATATAAATTAATAATATTCATAATATTTTTATGGATCATTCTATTTCGAACTGAAAAATCATTGTTGTCAGTTTTTTAGGAGTGTACTCCCCTGAATGTCTCAAAAATTCACTTAAATTTAGTTTTGAAATCTTCCAAAAACAAAAACTAGGTCCTATAAGGTCCCATAAAAATGTCCCTATCCACTTTTTCTGCTCTAAGACTCAACGAAAAATCATAAATGTCTTTTAATTTAGGAGAGATTCGCCTAAAATGGCAGCAGTATGAAGAGTCCATGTTTACAGATTTGTATGGACTAGAATCTAGTCACTAGATGGAGTTTTTTCGGGTCATTTAGTTCTACAACTATGTTAAATTAGCCTAGGGCTAAAACTTTGTCATAGATAGGAAAATGAAAAATTGAACGGGTTACGAGATATAGCTATAAGTAAGAGCGCAACTTAATGCTCGGCCACACTTTCTTTTATTCTTTTTCTTTTTCTTGCGTGTTTAACTATCCCGGTCTATCCCGGGGTCCGCAAAACGCGACCAGTTCCTCCATTTAGTTCTGTCGGTTGCATCATCCGAGGTAAGTCCTACAGCCTCTAGGTCCCACTTTCTTTTATATCGATAAAAAAAAAAAAAAAAAAACACTGGAGCCAATCTGACCAAACCAAATATGGGCTTTATTTAACAAATACTTAAAGAAACTGCAGTCAAATATTGGTGTGTTGCACCGAGTAATAGGCTCCAAAATTGCTCTTGAGAGGTGTCTGGTAATTTTTCCGGTATTTTATTTTTATTAAGGTTTTTTTTTTATTTTTAAAGGGACACTCAAACAGAAAAAATGGGAATTAAAACTTTGCTCTTTGCTGAAAATATTAGTAATCTTAAATGTGAGTTCTAATGCGAAGGATAAGCCCTCATATTGATCTCTCTTAAAAGTCAACATTGAATGTGTTTGCTTTCTTTCGAAGATCAATTGAAAGGCCTCTCAAATAATATAAATGAATGAGTCCCGATATAAGAGCCGTATATGACTCTTTCTCTCTCTTATCATAATATTTCAGGCTCAATCATACTTAAAATTCAAAGTCCCACCTTCTCTTCGTCATCTGCTATCCTTAAGGGAGTCTTCTCATTGAAAACCCGTTTTTTGGACCCTTTTTAAAAAAAATTCTTATTTGAAAACGCAAAGAATAATTGAAAACTTTTTTTATTTATTGTATTACAAAAGGTTCAAAGTAAATAAAAAAAATTTTTTTGCCTCGATACGTGGGCTGTTCAAAAAGTAATGAGACTTCAAAGTTGGTGGTGAAAAAAAAGGTGCCGTCACGGCGGCCACGATTCCGGGTCTCCGGAGCGTCCGAAATGGGAGAAAAAAACGGGGTTATAATCAGTATAGATGTGATTCTCGGGTGAACCTCAAGCTTAATTTTGTGATTTTTTTGACAAAATGGCGGCCATTCAAAAAAAAAATTTCAATTTCGGGCTTTTTTTTTGTAGTTTAGTGTAAAAAAAAATAGTAAAAAATTTTTAAAATTATGGTCGAGGTTCACCCGAGAATGGTGACAACTCTAAAGTTTGAAGCAACGCAAAAATTACTCGTTTTAGCGCAGATCTTGCTCGACAAAGAAGGCTATATCCTCTAAACTATTTCGAATTTCAAAAAATCCTTTTAGGGCATATTCACAACTACCCAAGCTATAAATAAATGCAAAAAAAAAAGTCGAAAAAAAAAGTTGCTCAATGAGAAGACCCCCTTAACTTAAATTAGAACATAGGCCCTTGATTAGCGAGATGCTGGACTGATGTCATTCCAAGAATCAATTGGTCCTTGGAACTCCTCATCAATCATCCTTCTCCATTCTATGCCCCATATTTAATAGAAATTTCCAACTGATTCTTCGGAATCATAAGTCTGAAAAACTCCGAAAATGTTCACTGGGTTACTCGTTAACTTTTTATAAAGTCTTTGTCTCATTTAGTGGCTCTGGGATAGCGTAGGGGATGCGTGCTATGCTCTTGATCCCAGGGTCCGAGGTTCGATTCCCGGCACAAGTGAAACGGACTGTAATGTTCCAAGCCTAGTACTGGTTTTTAAAAAATCGCATGTTAGGGGCACACTACACTACACAATGGGCCGATTAACGGCCTAAGTGGCAACAACTTCAACCTACCTACCTACCTTGTCTCATTTAAAAAAATATCTTTTATAAAAAATTCGAAAATAAAATTAAATAAAATTCTTCTGTCTACGAAAATTTCATTCAAAAAAAATTGTAGAAAAAAATTTCATTTTAACTCAATGGAGTAAATTCGCTGCCGATATCATTTCCATGGAAATAGAAGAGAAAGCTTCCCGGAAGCCAGTCATTTTCAATTGAAAACTGCAAGTACTCAGACAGTACTACAATTGCGTCGGATAGTAATCGCAGTTTATTGACATGGGAAAATTGTACATACTTTTATAGTACACACGCTACGTAAATATGTACGTACTGAGCTTTTCACCCACACCTGTCTGCCGAGTTAAAATCAAATTTTATATGGTATACATTTTGAATACACCCGCTTCAGACGAATAGATACTATGTATTTCCCTACGTCAGTGATGAAAATTTTTCCTCGAAATACACACAAAAATTCCAGGAAACAACGATAGGTTCTTCAAAACAGTGGCTCCCAACATTGAATTGAGATCCAAAAAAAAAAAAAATAAATAAAAAATAAAATAAAATAAATCTGTAAACCTTGATGGAAAGAGTTTTGGGATAACGGTAGAGATGGAATGTCCGTATATACATATTTTCTTCCCTTTCTCCATTTATGAAAAATTTTCATAATAATTTTAATTTCAGGAAGGCAATTGCGAATCTCTGCCGAACTTCGGTTGGCCTAACCTAATAGGCTGGCGTTGATTTGAATCGCCCTTTTAGACCGACCGAGACCGAGCTGAGTATACAGTTCAAGTACAATCTGGTCCACGGAAACCGCGGCTCTCATCTTGGATTCTCTAAACTGTATTATCAAGCGAATTTTCAGTCGGTGCGAATATTCAGTTAACCTTTATAACTCCATGTGAGTTTTCACTTTAAAAAAAAAAAAAAAATTTTAAAATAATTTATTTCATTGAAGATTCTATTTAAATTTCATTCGAAATTGCACGGATTGTGATGGCTTTTATTTCCCCTGCTAAATGAATATTTCCAGGATTTTTCCAAAATTTTTCACTTTAATATAAATGGTTCTGAATGCCATCATTAAATTCGAAGAACTTTATCAGGAAAGTCATAACAAGTTTGTTGGATTTTTATTAGCTGACGATTTTTGCCAAGAGTTAGCACTTATACCTATAAGCATAGAATTATGCCCCCAAGCCGATTTTGACCCAAGTTGTTCTTTTTAGGGCAATAATTAACTTTTAATTTGCACTATTTCGGATCTCCATCTTCGATAGTCCTTGAACACCCTGAAAATGTGTATTTCTTGGGAGAAATTTTCAAAAAATCATATCTCAGCCGATGAATACCGGTAGAATGAAGACTCAAAAGTCAAATTAAATAAATTTCTCCAAAAAAAATTACAAAATTATTCGAATTTTTCGTGTCCAATTAAGGGTTAATGGTTGTTTTTTAAATTGGACAAAAAGACTTATAAGAACAAATGCTTTTACAACTCATTGATACAGTGAGCTCCGGTAGTCTGCCCATGTAATCCGACATGTCTATTATTCCGGGGATGTCATTTAAATGGAATCGATTTGGAAAAGTCGTGATTACAAATTTGATAGCTGCTTGAAATGGTTTCATTAAATCGACTCGATTTTGCTGATTTTAGCAAATTATTAATTTAATAATTTGAAAGAAAGTTTTTCTAACAAATCTTAAAACTTTACTGTTTTGTTTAATTAATAATTACATGGAAAAAGTATGGAAAATATGGAATCCTATCATTCGATCTGACTGTCAAGATTAAAAGTAATCTTTGGTATCAAATTTCCGGACTATTGGGAAATCTTAAGCAGGAGTCGGTAATTCGTACAAGTGGACCGACACTGCCCGAAAACACTTGGATTACCGGAGGTCCACTGTAATTTGTTGGTCTAGTAAAAACTATTCTGAAGATACACCAATTGATTATTAGGAAAGTTTGGTTTCCATTATCTTTATCAATTTGGATGATGACTTCTTCAATAGTAATGGTGAAAGGCTAAGAGTTAATTTTGACAAAAAACTTTTTCAACTCCGGTTAAAGCAATTAATCTTAGACCCAAGAAGTTTTGAAACTATTTGATCAAGAAAAGAATAGTTATGAAATTATATTTATGACCAATGATTCAAAATTAGTGAGAACTGAAGAAGGTGCCGTCGAAAATGGAAATGAGCATTTCAAAAATGCGATGTGAACATTTCTAGGAGGGTCCAAGAATGATAGAATATAGGATAACGACATGGAAATTTTTACTTTTATACGAGCACTTGTAACTTTACGTTGGTTCACATAGTTGCGTAAAGTTTTAAAAATATTTTTGTAAAAATAACTTCACATATTAAATTTTTTTTTTAAATTGATCATTTTACAAGACAAGCACCGTGCCAAAGTCATTGAGAACGATGGCAAAAATTCATGAATTAGGCTTCGAATTGCTTCCCCCACCCACCGTATTCTCCAGTCTGGCCCCCAGGACTTTTTCTTGTTCTCAGACCCAAAAGGATGCTCGCAGGGAAAAATTTGGCTGAATGAAGAGGTGATCGCCGAAACTGAGGCCTATTTTGAGGAAAAACGAAGGAGTACTACCAAAATGGTATAAAAAAATTGGAAGGTCGTTATAATCGTTGTATCGCTCTTGAAGGGAACTATGTTGAATAATAAAAACGAATTTTGACAAAAAAACGTTTTTCTTTGTTAGACCGGGGACTTTACCAACCTTTACATATATATTTTTCCTTTCTCCATTTATGAAAAATTTTCACTCGTGCATTTTCATTTCAGGAAGGCAATTGCGAATCTCTGCCAAATTATGTTGGCCGAACCAATTCGGCTGGCGTTGATTTGAATCGCGATTTTCCAGACCGCCTCGAGACCGAGCAGAGTATACAGTTACGTGCCAATCTCGTCAACCGGAAACCGCGGCCTCATCGAATGGATTCTCAGTAAACCGTTCGTATTATCAGCGAATTTTCACGGCGGTGCGATGTTGTCAGTTATCCCTACGATAACTCCATGTGAGTTTTCCCCTTAAAACAAAAAAAATACCTTTTTTTATTCGATTTATTTCATTGAAGAATTCAATTTTATTTTATACGAAATTGCACGGATTGTGATGGCTTTTATCACCCCCCTGCTAAATGAATATTTCCAGGAAATTTTTCCCCCAAAAATTTTTTCACTTTAATTCATTCAAATGGTTATGAATGTCTTGATTAATTTCGAAGTAATTTTCTATCAGGAAATCATAAAAGTTTTTGGATTTTTTATTAGCTGACGAATTTTTGCCAAGGGTACAGCACTACATACCTATAAGCATAGTAATTTTTCCCCCAAGCCGATTTTGACGAAGGTTGTTTTGCTTTTTAGAGGCAATGCATTACTTTTAATTTGCACCGTATTTCGGATCTCCATCTTCGATAGTCCTTGAACATCCTTGAAAAATTTTATTTTTTTTGAGAAATTTTCAAAAAATCATATCTCAGCCATAAATACTGGTAGAATGATGACTCAAAAGTGCAAAAAAAATCTCAAAAAAAATTATAAAATTATTCGAATTTTTCGTGTCCAATTAAGGGTTAATGGTTGTTTTTTAAATTGGACAAAAAGACTTATAAGAACAAAGCTTTTACAACTCATTGATACAGTGAGCTCCGGTAGTCCGGTCCCTGTCTAATCCGACATGTCTATTATTCCGGGGATGTCATGCAAATCGAATCGATTTGGAAAAGTGGCGAAATTACAAATTTATAGCGGCTTGAAATGGTTTCATTAAATCGACTCGATTTTGCTCATTTTTTAAAAAAATATAAATTTTATATTTGAAGAAAGTTTTTCTAACAAATCTTAAGATCTTTACTGTTTTGTTTAATTATAATTAATATTATAAAGTATGGAACATATGGAATCCTATCATTCGATCTGTAATTTGTCAGATTAAAAGGTACTCTTTGGCAACATTTTCCGGACTATTTGGGGTCTTAAGCAGCAGTCAATAATTCTACAATTAAAATTGTGCCACACTGCCCTGAAACACGTTTGTCGGATTACCGGAGGTCCACTGTAATTTGTTGGTCTAGTAAAAACTATTCTGAAATACACCAATTGATTTTTCTCGAAAATTTTCTTTCCATTATTTTATTCAAGTTTCTTTGATGGCTCTTCTTCAATAGTAATGATGAAAGGCTAAGAGTTAATTTTGAGTCGGTTTAAATTTTTTTCAACTCACCAGCATTAAAATCAATTATCTTAGAGCCAAGAAGTACTGAAACTATTTGATCAAACAAAAGAATAGTTATGAAATTATATTTATGACCAATATTTGGCAAATATTAGAGAGAAATCTGAAGAAAGTGCCGTCGAAAATACAAATGAGCATTTCAAAAAGGGATGTGAACATTTCTAGGAGGGTCCAAGAATGATAGAATATAAGATAACGACATGCGCAGAATTTACTTTTATACGAGCACTTGTAACGTTTTCGTTGGTGCTGCCACAAAGTTGCGTAAAGTTTTAAAAATATTTTTGTAAAAATAACTTCAAGATATTAAATTTTTTTTTTAAATTGATCATTTTACAAGAATATCTTTTTAAAGGACGATGTACATATGTATGTAAAAACCAGGTTTTTTGAAAGTTTTAAAATGGTAGTATAATTTTCGAACTTCAGTGGCAACGCTGCAAACACAAAAATTCTTTGATTTCAATTTTTTGTTTTGAAAACTTTCATGTGTCAAAAATTTTCAATATTTTCAACCAATCAGAATACTTTCAACGCTACGTCACAAGTGCACATGCGCAGAAGAATCAAATTTTGAACTCTGATTATCGTAACCTTATAATCTATTATCCTTGGGAGGTCTACCTTTAAAAAGACCTAAAAAAAAAAGGGGGTTAAATAGGAAATAAGTGGCCGAAAGAAGCTTCAGATTCTATAAAATTTAATATAAAAAAATTCAAAAATAAAAGTTTTTCAAAGCACGGGAGAATGTTTTGGGGGCACAGTCTTCACCACGTCGCCATTTAAAACTATGTGTATATCCATTTAGGATATAGGAAAACCACACTTTTCGAAGAGCTGATGTCTTCCTGTTGGTCCGAAAAGATTAAAGAATCACATTTGCTTTGATATACGCAATCAATTGTGAATGATTAATAAAAATTGCAGCGAGCTTTTTGTCCAAAAAAAATCTTGCTAAAAAGGAATAATGCCAGAAAATGCATAAAATTATTCATAAATGCAGAGCTCAATCTTTTGAAAAAAAAAAAAAAAAAATGAATGAGTCAACTTCCATGGTTTCAATTGACGTTAATAAAGTATTATTTTAAGAAATTACCTAATTTGATAACGTATTACGTGAACGAACTCGTTTTTTTTTTTCATTCAAATCCTCAGTGTAGGCTTTCACTCCTCGTTTCAAAGAATACATCACAAAATCGGAAATTTCAATAATTTTTGGCGCCTCATTTGATATAATTTCTATTGTTTTAATTAAAATTGTCATAGGGTATTCACAAAGGCGTGTTATAAAAACGTTGGAAATTGCGACTTCTTAAAGATTTTTTCCAACTATTTTTCGTATCTTTCACAACTCTTTTGAGCAAAACCAAGAATACAAAATGGTATAAAAAAAATTGAAGGTCTTATAATCGTTGTATCGCTCTTGAAGGGAACTATGTTGAATAATAAAAACGAATTTTGACAAAAAAATCGTTTTTCTTGTTAGACCGGGACTTATATCCACCTATTACATATATATTTTTCCTTTCTCCATTTATGAAAAATTTTCACTCGTGCATTTTCATTTCAGGAAGGCAATTGCGAATCTCTGCCAAATTATGTTGGCCGAACCAATTCGGCTGGCGTTGATTTGAATCGCGATTTTCCAGACCGCCTCGAGACCGAGCAGAGTATACAGTTACGTGCGCAATCTCGTCAACCGGAAACCGCGGCTCTCATCGAATGGATTCTCAGTAAACCGTTCGTATTATCAGCGAATTTTCACGGCGGTGCGATTGTTGTCAGTTATCCCTACGATAACTCCATGTGAGTTTTCCCCTTAAAACAAAAAAAATACCTTTTTTTATTCGATTTATTTCATTGAAGAATTCAATTTTATTTTATACGAAATTGCACGGATTGTGATGGCTTTTATCACCCCCCTGCTAAATGAATATTTCCAGGAAATTTTTCCCCCCAAAAATTTTTTCACTTTAATTCATTCAAATGGTTATGAATGTCTTGATTAAATTCGAAGTAATTTTCTATCAGGAAATCATAAAAGTTTGTTGGATTTTTTATTAGCTGACGAATTTTTGCCAAGGGTACAGCACTACATACCTATAAGCATAGTAATTTTTCCCCCCAAGCCGATTTTGACGAAGGTTGTTTTGCTTTTTAGGGCAATGCATTACTTTTAATTTGCACCGTATTTCGGATCTCCATCTTCGATAGTCCTTGAACATCCTTGAAAAATGTGTAATTTTTTTTGGAGAAATTTTCAAAAAATCATATCTCAGCCATGAATACTGGTAGAATGATGACTCAAAAGTGCAAATAAAGAAAATTTCTCAAAAAAAAATTACAAAATTATTCGAATTTTTCGTGTCCAATTAAGGGTTAATGGTTGTTTTTTAATTTGGACAAAAAGAATTATAAGAACAAAGCTTTTACAACTCGTTGATACAGTGAGCTCCGGTAGTCCGGTCCCTGTCTAATCCGACATGTCTATTATTCCGGGGATGTCATGCAAATCGAATCGATTTGGAAAAGTGGCGAAATTACAAATTTATAGCGGCTTGAAATGGTCTCATTAAATCGACTCGATTTTGCTCATTTTTAAAAAAATATAAATTTTATATTTGAAGAAATTTTTTCTAACAAATCTTAAGATCTTTACTGTTTTGTTTAATTATAATTAATATATAATAAAGTATGGAACATATGGAATCCTATCATTAGATCTGTAATTTGTCAGATTAAAAGGTACTCTTTGGCAACATTTTCCGGACTATTGGGGGTCTTAAGCAGCAGTCAATAATTCTACAATTCAAATTGTGCCACACTGCCCTGCAACACGTTTGTCGGATTACCGGAGGTCCACTGTAATTTGTTGGTCTAGTAAAAACTATTCTGAAATACACCTACATATTGATTTTTCTCGAAAATTTTCTTTCCATTATTTTATTCAACTTTCTTTGATGGCTCTTGAATAGTAATGATGAAAGGCTAAGAGTTAATTTTGAGTCGGTTTAAATTTTTTTTCAACTCATCCAGGCATTAAAATCAATTATCTTAGAGCCAAGAAGTACTGAAACTATTTGATCAAACAAAATAATAGTTATGAAAAATATATTATGAGCAAAACTTTGAAATTATTGAGAGAGAAATCTGAAGAAACCCTGCAGTAATTCCAACTACTATCCAACTACTCCCCGACTAGTCACAAAAATACCAGGACTACTCCCTCTTAATTTGCCAACCAATGCTTTTAACTGTCTTTTTTAACGTTGAGCTGTCATTGGAAAATAACTAGTCACAGGTTTTGCTCATATGAACTAGACCTGGAGTATATACAGTTGGGGCGATTTTTGGTCAATTTGTATTTTTACCCATTTTATGAAAAAAAAAAAAAAAATTATTTTTCCTCTGTGTTTTTTTTCTTTTTTGTTTTTTTTAAATCTTTTCTTTTCACTTCTTTTTTCACTTTCTCGCCTCGGCCGAGCCTCGAACCGCTGACCTCTGGGGGTTAGTAAGTCCGTGTCCTAACCATTACGCTAAACAAGCAAATTTAATGTATTGATCAAAACGCTAATTTGAGTTTTTGGGTGCTGAAAGTTTTTGTGGAACGCACGAATAGAATTTTTACTAAAAAATTTATTAATTTAAAAATAAATACATATTAAAAAAAAAAAAGAAAATATGAAGAAAAATACTTAAAAATTTCGCGAAAAATTTTTTTATTTCAAAATTAACTATTAAATAAAATAAATTAAAAGATAAACATACAAAAAAAAAACTTGGTAATTAAAAAAACAAAAATTATTCTCACCCGAACCAGTGATCGAACCCCAACCCACGAGGTCGCTGAGCGATAGTCTTAACCGTCCAGCTAACTACCTTTCGCTGGGGCAGGATCAGAATGCGAACTTACAGCAGACAATAAAAATTTTTTTTTCTACTTCGCAATCAAAGCACAAAGCGTAAGGAAATCCTGAAACTCACCCCCCGTAGATCTCCGTAGAAACAGAAAATACTGTAAATTTTGACTAGTCATATTTCGAGTTACCTCAGAGTACTCCAATTTGGCAAATTGACCTCTTCATTACTGCAGGGAAGTGTCGTGGACAATACAAATGAGCATTTGAGAAAGATCTGTCAACATTTCTAGAAGGGTCTACCTTTAAAAAGACCTAAAAAAAAGGGGTTAAATAGGAAATTAGTGGCCGAAAGAAGCTTCAGATTCTATAAAAATTAATATAAAAAATGGAAAAATAAAAGTTTTTCAAAGCACGGGAGAGTGTTTTGGGGACCCATAAGTCTCATGTGTATATCCATTTAGGATATAGAAAAAACACACTTTGATGAACTGATGTCTTCCTGTTGGTCCGAAAAGATTAAAGAATAACATTTGCTTCGATATACGCAATCAATTGTGAATGATTAATAAAAAATCAGCGAGCTTTTTGTCCAAAAAAAATCTTGCTTAAAAGGATGAGTAATGCCAGAAAATGCATAAAATTATTCATAAATGAAGAGCTCAATCTTTTGAAAAAAAAAATGAATGAGTCAACTTCCAATGGTTTCAATTGACGTTAATAAAGTTTTATTTTAAGGGAAATTACCATAATTTGATAACGTATTACGTGAACGAACTCGTTTTTTTTTCATTCAAATCCTCAGTGCAGGCTTTCACTCCTCGTTTCAAAGAATACCATCACAAAATCGGAAATTTCAATAATTTTTGGCGCCCTCATTTGATATAATTTCCTATTGTTTTAATTACAAATTGTCATTAGGGGTATTCACAAAGGCGTGTTATAAAAACGTTGGAAAGTCGGAAAATTGCGACTTCTTAAAGATTTTTTCCAACTATTTTTCGTATCTTTCACAACTCTTTTTAAGCACTTAAAATTTTCCTATTTTCCGACACCATTGTGAATACCCCAATTATAAAAATTGAAATAAGTAAATAAAATAAAAACCAACTGCCATGCAATTTAAAGCAATCACCATGAATGCTGCGAGGAAAGCTTAACGCCAGACGATCGCGTTTTCAAGTTAATGGCCCACACCTATGCGGACAAACATCCGATAATGCGGCAGGGCAACAGTTGCAATGACAGTTTCATCGATGGCATAACAAACGGTGCCAACTGGTATGAATTGAACGGCGGCATGCAAGATTTCAACTATGCGTTCAGCAATTGCTTCGAGCTGACAATCGAGCTGTCGTGCTGCAAATTCCCGATGGCAGAGACTCTGCCAGCCGAATGGGCGCGGAATAAGCGCAGTCTGCTCGATCTGCTTAAAATGGCACACATCGGCGTTAAGGGCGTTGTAAAAGACGCGAACGGTTATCCAATCAATGACGCAACAATTGTCGTCTCCGGTTTGGAGGACAAACCGATTCGTACAACCGAACGTGGCGAATACTGGCGTCTACTCACGCCGGGCATTTACAATGTTCAGGCAGTGGCGTTCGGGTAAGTCAGCGTGTCGTCGAACTGGTTATTATTATTATTAGTTTTTTTTTTTTTTTGCCATTGTGCGGATAACATTTTGTGACTGGGTGACTGACTTTTAAAAGAGCTTTTGTGTTAAGTGTTTTTTTTTTGTAAACATATGACAACGAACACAATAATGATCTACTTTCGTCGTTTATTTTTTTCCATAATTATCTCGATTTATTTATTTATTTCTTGTTTTTTTTTTCTCTCCGAATTTCATAGCTATCAGGGAAGCGTATTACAGCAGATTCATGTCACCAATGATAATAGCGAAGCGATGCGTTTGGACTTTACTCTATCGCCGATCGACACAAATTACGATGGTATAAGCAGTTTCTATAGTCCATACTTTTTTAGACACTAAAATTCCCATTGAAAATGGGGAAACTTTTGCAATGGATTGTGACTTCCATGCATTTCTCGTTAATCGATTATCCTAAAGCTTCTGGTCCTTCTGTACATTTTCTTCATTTTTTATTTTTTTTGTTTTTATTTTGATTTGTTTTATTGTTGTTGTTTTCTTTCATTTATTTAATGCCATATCCTTGCGTGTAAAAAACATAAAAACTTTGACTTTTTCATTTAGCTTATTTATGTTTTCACTGTATAAATGTTCACAAACTGTACTCCTCTTCACACATTAATTTCTCTCTCACACACACCCACACACACACTCCTACATATAGAATTAAAAAACACCAGCATGAAGACATTTTTGGCACACATCAATATCCTTTAAGTCCTTGCACTTTTATGAAGTCATTTTAGTCTCATAAAACTTAAGAATTTCTATTCAAAATAATATATTAAGGGCCGTTTTCTTATCCTACCTTTAAGCTCTATCTGCCAGTTAAATTTTCTTTGACTTATTAATCAAATTTGTATGAAATTATCATCAGGATAATTACTTATAGTTAAAAAATTATGAGAAAACGGCCCTAAGAGTCTCTTTTGAAGCAAAATAATCATAATTAACTTAAATGAGCCCAAAGCGCCATTTTACATTTTATAGGCTCGAGAAAAGTTTTAATTGGAGTTTCTAGGACTTCAATATGAGGCCCGAATATAAGCGTATTAAGTCCTTTAGAGATATGCGAGGACGGTAAAAGAGACCCATCATTTCTGTTTGATCGCAATTATCTGCAAGGGGCCCAGACTTATGCGAGGGGTCTCGAGTATTTCGCCATCTCTTAAGATCTCTTACGAGACTTTTTCTTCAACTTTTTTCGTAACTCTCAGTGTAAAAATTTCTCCCTGGCCTTTAATTCCCCTCTGCAGGCTTGAGCCTTCGTAGCACTACGATGGGCCTCAATGTAAAAATTTCTCCCTAGTCTGAAATTCCTCTCTGCAGGCACATGAAACGATCCAATTAATAAACTCCAATCAAGTAATTTGAATGGCTTGATTCATTGGCGTAATAAGCAGAGCCTAGAGTAACTTAGGTTAGAAACAAACCACAACCCCAGCTGGGAGACGAACCCATGGCCTCTCGCTTTGTAAATCAGCACTCAGCCAACTACGGCACTGAGGCCGACGAGCCTAGGGTATGAGTATGTGCAGACCTTGATGGGGACTTGCATAGGAATCAGTAAATTTTCATTGCGATTCTAAAGGCAATCTTGAAAATTAAGTTCGTTTGGTCGCTCCGTTCAATTTAATCTCTCGATGCTTCCTTGTGTGTTGAAAAACTCTTTTCTCCCTTACTGTATTTATTTTATATCTAAATGGTTATTTAATGTATATGCGGCTAATAGGGCATTTACATATACGTTTTAGCGCTACTCGTTTAAGCTAAAACGACTAAGTCAAAACAGGGTGTTTACACATGCGCATGTCGTTTTGTCATTTTGTGGTTTTCTTTTGTTTCCTCAACACGTGAAATAAAAGTCAATATTGTAATTTAGAATGGAAGCAATTATTGAAATTGCGTTCGTTTTCTACATTGGTTGTGGAAACAACCTCACAATTTTTAAATTAGAAATTTCAATGACCAAATGTTTTGCATTTTTATAGTGATTACACTCAGATTTCGATATTTTTATCAGTTATAAGCAGGATTTATCTTGTTTAGCTACTTGTTTTAAATTAAAACAGGAAAGTTTCTCGTTTTTGTTTTGTATAATAAAACGGGAAAAATCTATGTTGTTTTAGTGCTAAAACGGGCAAAGTTACTAAAACGCGAATAGAACGGCATATGTAAACGGCCTATAAGCTTAAGTTTTAATGTGATTCCTCTTTAGTTCATATTCCTCTCTCCATTCTATATCATTCTATGCGTTTTTGAATGCCTCTCAAACAGCATCGAAACGAATCTTTGCGACTAATGCCTGGTTTCCAACATAGCGCGTGAATTTCTGCAAATATGCAACATATCCGAATACAATAGAACCTCAGAGATTAGAACCCTCATAGCGATTCGAACTGTCCAAAAATTAAAACCGGTCATTCCAATCCATTGTCATCTCTGGTTTTTTTTTCTTAAAGTTTAAAATATTTTCCCCTATTTTGCATCCGAAAAAAATTAGAATTTCGAAAACACTTTAAAAAAGAACACCTTTTCTTTGGATAGTAAAATTAAAGTTTTAAAAAGACTGGTTGATTGCGTAAATGGAAACCGTTTAGGAAACACCGAAATCGATGCAATTGAAGGCACTGTTCCCAGTTTAGGGGAATCTCCCTTAAATTAAAAGACATTTATGATCTTTTTTTTTTGAGTCTTAGGGCAGAAAAGTGGGCAGGGGTATTTTTATGGGACCTTATAGGACCAAGTTTTTGTTTTTAGAAGATTTGAAAATTAAATTTTGGGGAATTCAGGCTTTGCCACGAGTACCTCGGGGAATATTCCCCAAAAAAACTGACAAAGCGTCAATAAATTTAAACAGTGGTGCTAAAAAAAAAGAACTTTCGAGAAAAATTTAGAAAGTCTTGGGCAAACTTGTACCGATTTTATATTTAAAAAAAAATCATGAATAATAAAAAATGATAAAAGTTACTTTAAAACAATATTTAATTGTGAAAACAGGAATGCTCTGGAATTAAGAACCCAACAAAATCAAAGTGGTTCCAATTTCGGAGGCTCTACTGTACATGGAAACAGTTTCAATAAAGCATTATTGGAAACCGGGTATAAAGATTCTTAATTTTCTTATTAAATAAAAATCATGGTCGCTTATTGATAGCATTTAACCCTTTAAACATTTTACACACAGCAGTCTTTTCTACAACAAAATGTTTCTTTTATTTTTTGAGAAACTGTATTTTTTCTTTTTACTTAATGGCCTTTAGTATAATTATGGCGCATTTTAATTCTCGAGCAATTTTTTTATCGAATGCTCTCAAATCTCAGTGGCACATTTACTTGTGAATTTTAAATATACTTATATGCGTACTTATCAATAATACATTGCAATTGCATTACAATTATAGCACATTAATTGTACCTCGAATTTAATAATTTATGTACTATCAAAACATGAATGCATACAATAGAATAATATCATATGACAAAAATAATATACATACATACTTACATATAAAAATACAATTAAAATTTATTTAGCTATAATCTTGAAAAGGCAACTACTACTCTCTATGTATATGTGTATGAGTATATAAATATTATCAGTCAAACTGTTCAATTGTTATTGTCCTGTATGTGTATGTAAAGAAAATATGGAAGAAAAAGGAATAAAAATCTTATCATCCATCAAAATCATAATCTCTTCTACTTGATTGACCGCGATGTCTTCTTAAGCGGAGTTGCGTGGAAAACAAAAACTTGGATTCTACTTTTAATCAATTTTTTTTTAAATATTTTTTTTTTTTTTTTTGCATTATGACATCAATAATCAGAAGTTAAGCTAAGGTCATGCTCATTAATCTAGTTTCCACACTGGGTTTCTATTGATGAAATCTTATTGCGAATTAAATTTTCGCAATAATTTTCTGAAATATTCAAAAAAAATTGCAGCAAAGCCTCTCCACTAATCGCCTACAGCAGAACGTTTTATTTCGCAGAGAGGAACGAAGTGGTTAAACAACATTGGACGGTCAAAATGTACAATATGCGGCTAAGACCCATGGAAATCGAGTTGACTTGAGCATGAAATTCAATGAGCACGCGAAATGATTACATAAATTTAGAAGAATATACACGTTTGAACATTTTTTTTTGTTTTAGTTCGAGTGGAGGAAATTTATAAAATATTATTCCGTAGCTACGTTTAAAGCTTTATTAAATACGTTTAGTGTGCTGATTAAGTGTTAATCTAAGGCCGTCTACGTAAAATTTGATAAAAGGCCAATTCCACGAACACGGTCCCACCCGTGACACTCACTTTTAAGGTTCAAGCTGATTAGAATTTCAAAAAAGGACATGATTCTCAAGGATTTAGAATTTTGAAAACGTTTAACAATCGTTACACAGAGAAAAAAATCAATCAGAAAACTGGTTAAATCAAAAGGAAAAACATACAAAACGGCTTCAATAAGGAATATTTTTAATTTTAACAATTTTTCTTGTTGGAAAATAATAAAGATTTTTCTCTTTGAATCAACCATATTTCAGGTTGAATTGAAATGATAATTTTCAAAAATGGATTTAAATTTAAATTGTTGAACCAACCACGGACGTAATTGAAATGATAAGATAATTTTTAAAATAAAAAAAATTTTCAAAAAAAATACCTATACAAGAAGAAATGTCAAAACAAATTTACTTAAGGTTCAAAGCAAATGGTCACAAAGCCCTCTGCTGAACATAACCCCAAAAATAGCCATGGGATGGACTTCATCCGATTTTGTCACTCCGTTGTCGTGTGACTGCTTTCGCAATGCTTAAAAAGTTCTAAGATGAATAACTATCTTATATGTCCTATTTTATAAACCAAATGAGAATTATACCGAACGTAAAGAAATGTAATTGAACATATTTTCTTTAAATCAACTAAAAATGTTGTTGACTCAACCATTTTTCTTTTGAAATTTTTGATCTGTTCGAAGATCAAAAGGACTGACTAACAATGCGCCCTTTTAAAAATATCATGGTTAAGTTCGCTCAGTGTAAGCACTGAAATTACGCAATTTGAGCTCTCAATGGCTGTCACGGGTGGGACCGCTTCTCGTGGAATTACCCAAAAGTATTATAATCCGGATATAGTATAGTAAAGAAAAATTCCTTAATAACCATTCTGAAATTGAGAGATCTTCCAAATTATAGACGAAACTCTCTATACTGAATTTCAAGGACCGGAAATTGAATTCCTTATCGAGAGAATTCGATATAAGGAGAACAAAATGCACTAAAAATGTAGCGAAAAAACCTTTAAGATAGAGTGAAATTCGTTATATAGGAGTTCTTTATAGAGAGTTCCGATTGTATATACAATTTTTAATATACCTATAAATATGTCCCAAGATTCTGAGGAACCAAAGAAGCTTATTTGTCTATGTTCTTCATCATTTGGTTGAAATCATTACAATTTTGACATTTTTCGGATATATTAGGCCTGTTCCCGTACTGCACGAAACTGCCCCATATTTTGAAAACTGTATGAAAATTGGGAAAAAATTGGGCAGTTTTGGGCAGTTTCGTGCCGTACGAGAACAGACCCATTATTTTTACTGTAATTTATAGCGAAGCTTTTAGAAAAGTGTCACATTTCAAAATTGATTTTATCAACTAAACTAGTTTACAAAAATTTAAGTTTTACTTCTTCTGAACATCTTAAACTTTTCTTATGAAATTTGGTCTTTTCAACACGTAAAAAAAATTTTTTTTTTTTATTTTATGGAAGCGTTTTTGCTTATATTAATTTATGAGAAGAAAAAAAAAACACAAATTTTTTAAGGGGGTATTGCGGCTTTTTTGAGTAGAACTCGACCATGCATCATTCGATTTGAACAAATTATTCCTGAAATTAAATAAAAAGATCCCCTCTAAGGCTTTTTCTTAAATATGCTTTGACATCGGCTAAGAAGATAAGATTCTGTAGACTTTTAAATCCTAATAAACAAATATTTCTTTCGAGAAAATCATCCTTACCCAATGAAATGACATATGACATATATCGTCGGCTTAAAGTGTAAACCTGCTAACTTATCATTTCAATAACTTTTACAGGATAAACAAAAAACTGTTTTTTTGCAAGCCTAAATTCTTAGGGACTATCTCTAGCTGTGTCTGAAATTGAAAACTTCATATAAAAAACCCTTGAAAATGCATTAGAAATATTCTGAAGTGTTTTTTTATATGAAGTTCTTCATTTCTCTTTCATTTCGGACAGAACTGGAGATAGCCCCCTTAGGATAATATGGATTCCTATATGAAGTCTCTTCTAAATTCGATTCTGTGCACTATACAAAAGCTACGTTGGAGTCACTCAGTGGCGTGTCCAGAGAAAGAGTGCTTTGATAGTGCTTACATTTCCCACAGTGGTATATTGATCAATTATAAGACATTAACCTAGAGGAAGTTTAGAGAGTTGTGGAAAAAAACCCAAAAAAATCCGAAAAATTCTTGGCGTCCGATTTCGATGAAAAATTATATATAGAATAGAAGTGAAAAATTCTAAAAATTTTGGAATCAAAATTTTTTCAAGAAACGGATTACAACTAGTCTAGTTTTGGTGTAGTTCCAAACTGGTCCAAAAAGGACCAGTTTTTTTAAAACAAATTTTAGTGCTAAAATTTGTAGAATTTTTAGATTTTTTTTTTGCCTCACGATGCAATATGCTTTTTTCTTTCGAATGACATCGAAAAAAATGAAATCGGTTAAAAGTTGACTTAGCAGGTTTACACTTTATGCCGACGATATTACTCTCCAAAACTCAAGCATAAATGGCAAAGTTGTGATATCATATGATGCACTGTCGAATTCTGCTCGAAAAAGCTGCGTTATACCAGTGCCGTAGCAATTCTGTTTTGCGTGGGGGCCCAAAATTATTTTTCCAATTTGCGTGGGGGGAAAAATTATTTTTTCAATTTTATTCATTGGCAAAAACAAAAATGCGTGGGGGGCCAAATCCCCCTCTTTCCCCTATGGTTGCTACGGCACTGGTTACTACCTCAAAAAAAAATATTTTTTGGAAAACTTAATATAAAAAACGCTTCCATAAAATATTTTTATTTTTCGTATTTAGAAAGCCAAAGTCCATAAAAAAGGTACATTTTGAAGTAATGTAAAAAAATGATGTAAACTAGTGTTATTTTTTGTTTATTTATAAAAAAAAAAATGATATCAATGCTCAATAGTAATATGAAAAAAAGAAAATCTTTTTGAGTTGTGTCTCTTTGGAAGCGGATGTGCGAAATGTTAAAAGAAGTTTTATATTTTATTTATTGTTCAATTAACTATTAAGGTGATAAAGAACTTTGGTTCGCAACACCCACTTGGCATGCGATTGCATTGATAGGAACTACTGGAATCTTAGAGGAAATGCCGCCAAACGGAATTCATGGACAGGAAATGGGTGCGACCTCACATCCAATCGAAAATCGTTAGAAAATTACGAATTTGTATCATAAAACTTCGCACAGACTGGAGGAAATATAAAAAGACGCCTACTTTAAGGGGGTCTTCTCATTGAAAACCCGTTTGTTGGACCCTTTTTAAAAAAATTCTTATTTGTAAACGCAAAGAATAATTGAAAACTTTTTTTTTTTATTTATTGTATTACAAAAGATTCAAAGTAAATAAAAAAATTTTTTTTGCCTCGATACGTGGGCTGTTCAAAAAGTAATGAGACTTCAAAGTTGGTGGTGAAAAAAAAAGGTGCCGTCACGGCGGCCAAGATTCCGGGTCTCCGGAGCGTCCGAAATGGGGGGGGAAAAAACGGGGTTATAATCAGTATAGATGTAATTCTCGGGTGAACCTTAAGCTTAATTTTGTGATTTTTTTTGACAAAATGTAGGCCATTCAAAAAAAAATTTCAATTTCGGGCTTTTTTTTGTAGTTTAGTGTAAAAAAAAAAAATAGTAAAAAAATTTTAAAAATTATGGTCGAGGTTCACCCGAGAATGGTGACAATTCTGCGTCGATTCCACTTTGTTTCATGAAAATCGGTTCAGTTGAACTGGAGATATCATGGCCGCCAGTTCGAAAAACGTGGTTTCGAGATAAACGCGTTTAAAGTTTGAAGCAACCAAAAATTACTCGTTTTAGCGCAGATCTTGCTCGACAAAGAAGGCTATATCCTCTAAACTATTTCGAATTTCAAAAAATCCTGTTAGGGGCATATTCACAACTACTCAAGCTATAAATAAATGAAAAAAAAAAGTCGAAAAAAAAGTTGCTCAATGAGAAGACCCCCTTAACCTATTAAGCGCCACATTTTTCTATATATTTAACCCTTTTGTTACCAAACATATGCAATAATGAACACATAAAAAGTAATAACAATGAAAAATTAAACTCAGATAATTCATTTCTTTATATGATTTCTTCTGAAATAAAGCAATGCGATTTGTTGCCGAAATTCATAAAATTTTGGCGTAAGCCTGAAATGGAAACATTGGTACTCAAATGGTTAAATTTGAATTCTATATGAATATTGTTAATAGCTGAAATGTTTTCCTAATTTTAATTCCATATAATAAAATTAAAATACTTTCATAAATTATTTGTTCCTCTAATAAAAGGTTAAGATATTTACCGTTATTTAATAAAAGACGCTGTTGAAGCCCATCAGCAATGCGTTTTAATCTGTGAAATTTATTGAAGAAAATTAAAAATATTCATTCAATATACAATATAAATGATTGGTGTTTTTTATTCTAAGATATTTTGGAGTAGAAAAAAAAAATATTCATTTTCATTGTCGTTTTTTGCACTTGCATCACATTGCCTTTTTCACGAATCCTTTTTGTCGGAAAAATCAAAAAAAAACATTCACAATGCATTTCCTTTTGGTTTCGGTTCCTCATTTCCTCTTCGTATTTAGTTTATCATTTTCGGTTTCGGTTACATTTCAATGCCATTCATTATTTTCTATTTGTATGATTGTTTTTTTTTTTATTTTGTATGCTCTCCGCAAAACTTCCCCTCATTGGTCCTTCTGTTCCAATCATATGGAATGATTTTTCTCATGGCCATCAATCGTTCTTGTTTCTAGGCAATTTCCGAAAAGTGAAGGTGTTACGTGAAGATCCATCATCGAATAACTATAATGGCAGCTTTATAACACCAACAAAGTTTGAGCATCATAACTTCGTTGCTATGGAAAAGTTTGTACCCCCCTTTTTTTTAATTTATTTTTTAATGTTATACTTTAAAAAAGTAGATAACCAATTAGCAGTAGAGATTTCTGATAAGGTAGGTAAGTACGGTCAGAGTATTCGACTGAAATGCCTTACTGATATATTCTCGATTTAGGGAAAGTTTTATTTGGGTACCAGCGAGTGTAAATAAGTAGTAGGAAAAGAGCGTATATTTTATACCAGTGCTGAAAATTCGCTATAGAAAATCCCAGCGGTCAAGAGTGCCCACCGCATACTAAGTATACGAGACTGTAAGCGACCAACGCATATGGAAAAAATTTGTAACCGCATAAAAATAATGATTTAGTTTTAACAACATTGCTATAAATCTCCCCAGCGATGAAAATGCTACTTACAGAAGTAATGAACCGCAACACATTTCGTAGGCAGTAGGCGGTAATGCATACGACCTAATATACCATCCTAGTATACTTTTGCTCGAGCGTGGCCGTTTTTTAAGAGTAAACGCCTGCCACCATCACATAAAGTAAGCTATTGGTAAGTAGGTCGCTTACAATCTCGTATACTTTGTAAGCTATTGGTAGGCAGGTCGCCTACAATTTCGTATACTTTGTAAGCTATTAAAAAGCAGGTCGCTTACGGTCTCGTATACTTTGTAAGCTATTAAAAGGCAGTTCGCCTACAATCTCGTATACTTTGTAATCTATTGGTAAGCGGCTTGTCTACAATCTCATATACTTTGTAAGCTATTGGTAAGCGGTTTGTCTACAATCTCATATACTTTGTAAGCTATTGGTTAAGCGGTTTCTCTACAATCTCGTATTATTTCTCGTAGCTTTTAATAGACAGGTCGCTTACAGTCTCGTATACTTTGTAAGCTATTGGTAGCAGGTCGCTTACAATCTCGTATACTTTGTAAGCTATTGGTAAGGGGTTTGTCTACAATCTCGTATATTTGTAACTATTGGTAGGTTGTACATCTCTATACTTTGTAACTATTGGTAGGCAGTTCGCCTACAATCTCATTTAATTTGTAGCTATTAATAGGTAAGTTGCTTACAGTCTCGTATACTTTGTAATCTATTGGTAAGCGGTTTGTCTACAATCTACACTACACTACAATCCAAAAAAAAATCTATCATGCCTTCCCATTTCGCACTTCCTAGGTTTATACACGAAATCGCTGATTCATATCCGCACATAACGCGACTGTATTCGATTGGAAAGAGTGTGCAAAAACGTGATCTCTGGGTTATGGAAATATTCGCGACACCAGGCAAACATGTTCCCGGCGTGCCCGAATTTAAATACGTTGCCAATATGCACGGCAATGAAGTGGTCGGACGGGAAATGCTACTACTTTTGACGAAATATCTCTGCGAGCACTATTTGCTGGACGATCGTATAACGACAATGATCAATACGACGCGCATGCATTTCCTTTACAGCATGAATCCGGACGGCTATGAAATATCAAAGGAAGGCGACAAGACAAGCGGTGTGGGACGTGCAAATGCTAATAACATCGATTTGAATCGAAATTTCCCCGATCAATATGGTACGGATGGTTTTAATAAGAAAGCGGAACCGGAAGTTGTTGCTGTCATGAATTGGACACTGTCAATACCGTTTGTATTATCCGCGAATCTGCATGGTGGCTCACTGGTAGCCAATTATCCCTTCGATGATAATGAGAACGATTTTACGGATCCGATGACACGTCTACGAATGTCGACTCTGACGAAAAGGAAACTCAATCCGACGGAGGATAATAAACTGTTCCAGCGATTAGCATCGGTTTATGCAAAGGTAATTAGGAGTGTTTTCATATACCTACCTATTGATAAGTCTATATAGCTTCGTCATCTCTTTGAAGGCTCATCCCACAATGCATTTGGGTAGTCCTTGCCCAAATTTTGCAAACGAAATCTTTCCCAATGGCATTACGAACGGCGCACAATGGTATAGTGTAACGGGTGGCATGCAGGATTGGAATTACGTGCGCGCTGGTGTTCTGGAAATAACTTTAGAACTGGGCTGCGATAAGTTCCCGATGGCTGCAGAGCTGCCAAAATATTGGGAAGACAATCGTGAGCCATTGCTGCGATTCATTGAAGAAGTCCATCATGGTGTACACGGTTTCGTTAAGAGTTCCATTAGCACACCAGTAGTTGGCGCAGCGATCACGATCGATGATGCAAGACATGCAACTTACAGTGCAATGAATGGCGATTATTGGAAGCTAGCATTACCGGGTCGGCATAACATCACAGTCCTGGCAGATGGGTGAGTATTCAAAAAAAAAACTCTCTCCATATTGGAGCGCTACATACTTAAGACTTATCTATCTCTTAAGATATACACCACAACGTGAGGAGATCGAAATTCCTGCCGACGATAAACGATCGATGCGTTTCGATGTGACCTTGATGCGTGACGATCCTCAACATTGGGCGTCCGCTAATGATTATCGCATAATTGAGAATGTTGTGTATGTACACTACCATACAAATGTCGAGGTGCGACAAAAGTTAGCTACGTTCGAGACGACTAATGGACAAATCGCGGCTTTCGGCTATGCCGAGAGCGAATTCGGATCGCATTTCAACACGATCAAGCTGACTTCGGATGTGAGTTTTAATCTTTGATCATCCACCGTGTGTGGATAATAATTGAAAATTTCACTATTCTTGAAGATTGGCGAACCGGAAGAGAGTAAATTCAAAATATTAATCCTGAGTTCGTTCTTCGATGGTGTATCGCCGCTTGGACGTGAAATCACCATTAATGCGGCACGTCATTTTATCGAGGGCTATAGACTGCGTGAGCCGCCAATTATCGACTTATTAAGACGGAGCATTATATACTTTATGCCATTGGCGGAGAATTTCGAAAGGATTTTCGAAATGTATAGCAAAAAGTAGGGCTTCAAGTGTGGAAAAGAAAATACCTAACTTAATAAAAAAAATTCTTTTTTTTTTTTATTTATAGCAACACAATTTGTGATCCAACATTGGGTGACGAACTTGCGGATCGTATTCTCAATCCTGAATCGGAACGAAAACGTGATTTGCTGCTTCAATTCTTGGACACCGAACGATTTGATTTGCTGTTGACATTCTCCTCGGGAAACTCCGAGCTGAGGTAAGTCTATACAAAAATAGGGTAAAGTCACCTAAAGTGGACTGTCACTTAGAGTGGACCACTTGAACGTTTACTATGTTTTGACAGTTAAAATTTCAAACTAATATTACAGCCAACTTCATTACAAACGTCAACAGTTAGTCATAAAGCTTCCAGTTGAGCACGCGTGTTTTTGTTTTAAAAGCGAGCGCTTCACAAAAAAAAAAAAGTGAAAAAACTTGCTTTTTATAACATTTTGCATCTTTGTGCCTGCTACGAATAGTGTTAAAAACGACTTTTTAAACGTAGATAAGAAGTACATTTCTTGTTAGTTTGGAAATTTAAGTAGATGGTGGAAAAAGTTTTGGTGGCTCACATGAAATCGTATGATTCACCTTGAGTGGACCACTGCTTGCAATCTTGAGTGGACCGTCAAAATTTTTCATTTTTATACGACACACTCTGTGTCGAGGGTACTATTGCGTTTGTGTGGTTGTGTAACACCCAGAACAGTCGAGATAGACCATACAAATATATATAGAAATGATCAGCGTCACTAGGAGATTCGATTTAGCGTGCTGTCTGTCTTCGTATACAGTTTTCATTATCGAGGAGTTGAGCTATTTGACGAAATTTGGTATTCGTGCTCACGGACATGAGTAAGAACAAGTTCGAGAATGGACTCGATCGACATTTGGCTACCTCCAGTACTAGGGTCTGTATGAAAATCAAAAAACTGCTCTAATGTAGTTTTTCAAGATATTTTGATGAAATTTGCATTTGACATATTTTAGGCCAATTAATGTGATTTACAAAAATCGAAAAATGGGCGTGGCATAAGGTGCGTTTTATTCAAAAATTGTCTCCTACTTCCGAAATCTATACTTGAAGAAAATTGGCATTATTCTTCCTTTGTAGCATAAACATTCTGCCAAATTTTCTAATCGTACATTATTTAGAGAGTACTCCAGTACTAGTCTGACAAGAATGTTTAAAACGCACCTAAAATCTACTTTTCCAAATTTTTATGAAACTTATGAATTGCGCGTCCATAGTGACATTAAGCCTTTTCTATTAAATTCGATAATAATGGAAAAGTCTGGCAAAGGGCGGTTTGCATAAGAAATTAAATTAAAATGCGGTTATGGAGCCCTATGCTAAAACAATCCGATATTTAAAATTATTTGAGATGTATGTCTGTGTCCGTATTCAATTTCCAGGCTTGCATGTACAATAACACCTTACTTGTTAATATAACATTTAGCAGATCTATGATAGAAATCCAGAACTTTGGACACAAGTTTAACTAGTTTTATTAGCTCTACAATATTCAATTTTACTGTGGGTTTAAATCATGTTGGCATGTCGTCGATTAGTGATATATCAAAGCTTCTTTATGATGAAAAAATTTGACGAAATTGACACTGAATTCCATGATCAACTTCAAAACACGTTTGTTCACGTTTGTGAAGTTTTGCGAACTCACTCGACGATTTTTTTCATAATTCGCTCGGATTGAGTCCACTGAAGGTTTCATTTATTTTATCCAAAAATTCTACACTTTCCAAAATGATTATAACAACATTGGAAGATCTACTACATATGAAATCCCAGTAATATGATAACGCATGTATTGAGGAAACGCATAATCTTCTGTAACGAAATATTAAAACTTCTCTACTTGGGGTCCACAATCAGTGACATTACCTTATTTCATTAAAGTCTATAAGATAGATGTATAAAAATTATTCAATAAATAAAATTAAAATGTTCCATGATACGCAACAGCTATCCAAAGGGACATCCCATATTTGATAAATTTGCCCGTTATGTCGAAAGCACCGAATTCAATTTCCCAGCATTGCAATGTCCAATAACGTCGACGCGTACATTGCAGCATGATGCCACCGAACGTTTGACCAATTTATTTTACAAGCTCTACAATATTCCAATGTTTACACTGGGGCTCTCATGTTGCCGCATGCCCGAAGAAAATGAAATCGCTTCGGTATGGAGAAAAAATTTGGGAAAGATTGAGAATTTCATGAAACTTCTAAACACGGGTGTTGTTGGGCACGTTCAGAATGAAAAGGGCGAACCACTGCGGGACGCTTTCATACGACTCATTGAGCACGATGGTGTTTATAATGTGACCAAGAATTCAGCACGGTTTCAAATGATGTTACCCGATGGAATCTATACTCTGGAAATCGGCGCACCGCACTATGAAACGCATTTTGTGGAACGCATAACAGTCGAACGCAATAAAATTCTCGACTTGGGCACAATCAAATTGAGTCCATTTACTCTTATAACGGGTAAGAGTGAAGTACAGGCAATGGGATCATTCGGTGGTTTAACAACGATTTCTGGTTTCGTTCTGGACGTATCGAATCATCCGATTAAAAATGCCAAAGTCATGGTTATAGCAAAAGCCAAGCCGCATGTGAAGCAACAAAAGATGCATAACTTCACGGATAGTATGGGTGCTTATAGCATCAATAATATTCCAGGCGGCGATGTGACATTGCAAGTAATCGCACCAAGGCATAAAGAAGAAACACGACTTTTGCATTTGGGTTCAATGGGTGCACCAGTCGCTGGGGTTGTTTTTCGTCTCAAAGTCGATGATAGCGTTTTGGGAATGCCACGCCTACTTTTCATCATTGTGACTAGCATTTTATTGATCTTAAGTGTTGTATTCTGTATATTATGCGTACAATTTGTGATTGCACGGAAACAGCGTCCCGACCGACGCTATTACAGCTTCTCGTTACTTCCGCAAAAGAATAGGGAACTTTTTGAGGAAGACGCCGGCGAAGATGGCGAAACCGAGCTCTTCCGATCGCCGATCAAACGTAAGGTTTTTTTTTTTTTGAATTTTTGAAAAAATTGTTCCCTCATTTTCTTTCCACAGGAGGTGTTTCCATACAACCATATTTCGATGATGAAAATCTGGAAGCACGCATTATACAAACCGATGACGAAGATGATTCAGGAAGTGAAGAGGAGATTATTATGCTTGAGACACGTACACCAAAACTGTGATCGAAACGAAATGTGGATTTTTCGTTGGCGCTGTAAATAGACGTAAGTTGGATGGATGTTTAGTAGAATTTTATGGCAATTGCCAATGGGCTTTTATACATATGCTTATATTATTTATTGAATGCTTAATAAAACGATTACATTTACAATGATATTTAAGAGAAAAGCAATAAGACAGAATTTAGGTACATACATTGCCAAAAAGAAAAGAAAAATGGAAAACTCATTCCACCCTTAGTATTAAGATTTTATACTATGGAAATGAAAATAATCACAAAAACGGCATCACCATTCCTCGAGATATTTTCTAAATGATGTTACTTAAAATATTTTGAAAAGTTTAGTAAAATATCTAGATGAGACCTGTTATATGATTACATATTATATAATTTTTGATTAATTCATAATATTGATCTTCCCCCTTGGGTCCAAATAATTAACGATTATTTTGAAGATTTGACTCATAAGTAATGATTAGTATTGCCAAATAATCAGGACTACATGGGATTATTGAAAAAAATATGTAATTTTTTCATGTGCATCAAGTTAGCTTGCACTTTTTTGAATTTCCCGAAAAAAAATATTGTGCTGTAATGTGCCCAGTTTGTGCTATCATGTGCCGTTTCGAAAAAAAAAAAATTCCTCAAGGGATGCCATTTTTATGAGGAGGTCCTTTTTTTTGGTGTCAAGTTAGCTTGCACTTTTTCGAATTTCCCCAAAAAAAATATTGTGCTGTAATGTGCCCAGTTTGTGCTATCATGTGCCGTTTCGAAAAAAAAAATTCCTCAAGGGATGCCATGTTTATAAGGAGGTCCTTTTTTTCGTGTCAAGTTAGCCGGGACTTCATTTTTCAATAATGTAACGAGAGAGGCCATAACAAAGGAGCTCTCTGCCGCAAGAATTGACCCAACAATCAGCTCGTGGATTAGCAACATCCTAGAGCTAAGACTCATTACCGACTAACTTGACACGACAAAAAGGACCTCCTCATAAAAATGGCATCCCTTGAGGAATTTTTTTTTTTTCGAAACGGCACATGATAGCACAAACTGGGCACATTACAGCACAATAATTTTTTTGGGAAATTCGAAAAAGTGCAAGCTAACTTGATGCACATAATTTTTTCTTTTTAAATAATCTCGGTTAAATTCAGATTATTTTGAATTAAATTTGATTTGACATTAAATTATTATACAGTCGAATCTGGATATAGTGAATTAAATTTTGCACGTTATTTTTGTATTTTTTGTTCATTATTTACAGGCCCGTAGAGAGAAATTTGGGGCCCGGAGGTTTTTTTCCGGGTCCCCTCATAAAAATTTGCGACAAAAAAATAAGTTCCATGTCAATTGTGGGCCCCACCAGAAAATACGGGCCCGGGGAAAATCCCCCTTTTCCTTCCTGCTCTCTACAGACCTGATTATTTAGAACAATCCGTGTAACAAAAAAGCGTTCACTATTTCGAGCTGTTGATTATTTCAGGGATTCGTTATACAGTAGTTTCGCCATATAAGAAATTCGATTTTGCCAAGAAATTTCATTCTTATATCCGGTTTTTTCTTATTTAAGAACCCGTTTATAAACCAAGTTTCTTATATAAACATTTTTTCCATACAAAAAGAGTTTTTGGTTTTGGTAAACAGTTTTTTAAAGGCGTGTTTTTCTTATATACGAGTTTTTTATATAGCGAAACTACTGTATCCAGATTATTTTCGACTGCAAAATAAATCAAGCTAATTAAAAATGGGTTTCTTTTTTGATTATTTTCTAATTAAAGGTTTTTTTATTAATGATTAATTAGTAACAATCAAAACATCCAACAAAATATAGATAGTGATTAAGGACTAAAAAAAAGTAAATTTAACAGGTCTGGTCTAGATAAATAAAATAACATCGGTATTCAATTGAAAATGTTAATTTGCTACAAAAAGGTGCTTTTTCTTAATTTCGATGAATTAATAACAATTAACTTTCCAAAAGATTGAAGGGATGCTGATACAAGTGTTAATGTACCTTGAAATTTAATGAATTAATTCAAAACATTCCACGTATGATATTATACATATATATATTTGTTATTTTCCAAAATTATTTGGTGTTGATAATTGAAATTAGAAGAAAATTTACTTAAACTTAATGCTTTATGTGCTCTTATTAAACTAAGACTGACAGCGGCTTTTTAATTAAATTAAACTTTTTTTTAAACATGAAAACATCACAGGAATAATTAAAGCATTTACTATTGGGAAAACCGTTAATAATTAATAAGATGTTTAAGTTAAAGTAGAAACGTTCTCAAATTTTTAAAAGCAATATGGTTGTACCTACAAGTTTTTTTTGTTTTTAAATGTCTTAGATAAGGACTTTTATTTATTCATATAAATATATTACAAATATTCGACTAATAAGCAATCAAACATAAGTTAACCCATTTGTTTTTGGACTTGTTAACTTTTATGATTTGGTAACTTTTTATGTCTTTCTAATGGGAAATTTTTTTCCTTATTTCTATCCCGGTTTAGAAACACCAAAATCTTGGCTAGTTATCTAGCTTGGAAAATAGAAAATGTGCTTCAAATAGCGGGAAAGCGTGGAATTTTCCAGGAATTTTCTCCATGGGAATTTTCTTCAAGATCTGAGCAACCATTTAGAAAAAAAAATTTTTCAAAAACCCTGTAGGAAATGTCATTTTGAGACAGTTAAACCCGAAAAACAAAACTATTCAAAAAGGTATAACGGCTTTATTTTCCCGCCAAAATAAAAATTCCAAAAAAACTTCAAAAAATAACAAAAAAACCAAAATTTTCAAAACCCGAAAATTCCCAGTAGTTTCCGAGATATAAGCATTTGAAATTTTGGCATCCACCTTCTGTTTTTCCTGTTCGCCTGGTGAATCAGACGAATTTTTGTGAAATTGAAATCCGCATTTCTTTGGCATATGATTTTCTCGATAACTAAAGACTTTTTTGAAACTTCGGCGGTAAGTATGCATTCTTGTGATCCTCCATCACACTTTGCAATGAATAAAATTTTAATATTTCCACGGGTTAGGAAAATGCAAAAAGTGCTTCAAATAGGGGGAAAGCGTGGAATTTTCCAGGAATTTTCTCCATGGGAATTTTCTTTAGGATCTGAGGAACCATTTAGGAAAAAAAAAATTTCAAAAACCCTGTAGGAAATGTCATTTTGAGACAGTTAAACCTGAAAAAAGAAACCTTATTCAAAAACATATAACGGCTTTATTTTCCCGCCAAAATAAAATTCCAAAAAAACTTCAAAAAATAAAAAAAAACCAAAATTTTCAAAACCCAAAATTAGTAGTTTGGATAAAATTTAAATTTTCAACCCCTTCTGTTTTTTTCCCTGGTAATCAAGGAATTTTGTAAATTGAAAGTTTTTCTTATTTTCCGATAATAAAATTTTTTAAATTGGGGAAGTATCATTTTTATTCCTAATTTAATGAATAAAATTTTAAATTTCCACGGGTTAGGAAAATCAAAAATTTAAATAAAATGGTTTTAAATTTTTAGGGAATTTTCTTTAACTAAACCTTTAGGTTTTAAAAACCCTGAAAAGCTTTTAAATTAAACCTAAAAAGAAACCTTACAAAAAAATTAAGGCTTTATTTTGAAAATAAAAATTAAAAAAATTAAAAAAATAAAAAAAACCAAAATTTTAAAACCCAAAATTGTATTTCCAGTTTTTTTTAAATTTTGGAACCTTTTTTTTCCTTTTTAATAACGAATTTTTGGAAATTAAATGACTTTGGCTTATTTTTGATTAAAACTTTTTTGCTTCCTAAGGAATTTTTATTCCATCCCTTTGAAAAAAAATTTTAAATTTCCACGGGTTAGGAAAATGCAAAAAGTGCTTCAAATAGGGGAAAGCGTGGAATTTTCCAGGAATTTTCTCCATGGGAATTTTCTTTAGGATCTGAGGAACCATTTAGGAAAAAAAAATTTCAAAAACCCTGTAGGAAATGTCATTTTGAGACAGTTAAACCTGAAAAAGAAACCTTATTCAAAAACATATAACGGCTTTATTTTCCCGCCAAAATGAAAATTCCAAAAAAACTTCAAAAAATAACAAAAAAACCAAAATTTTCAAAACCCGAAAATTCCCAGTAGTTTCCGAGATATAAGCATTTGAAATTTTGGCATCCACCTTCTGTTTTTCCTGTTCGCCTGGTGAATCAGACGAATTTTTGTGAAATTGAAATCCGCATTTCTTTGGCATATGATTTTCTCGATAACTAAAGACTTTTTTGAAACTTCGGCGGTAAGTATGCATTCTTGTGATCCTCCATCACACTTTGCAATGAATAAAATTTTAATATTTCCACGGGTTAGGAAAATGCAAAAAGTGCTTCAAATAGGGGGGGGGGGGGGGGGGGGGGGGGGGGGGGGGGGGGGGGGGGGGGGGGGGGGGGGGGGGGGGGGGGGAAAAAAAAAAAAAAAAAAAAAAAAAAAAAAAAAAAAAAAAAAAAAAAAAAAAAAAAAAAAAAAAAAAAAAAAAAAAAAAAAAAAAAAAAAAAAAAAAAAAAAAAAAAAAAAAAAAAAAAAAAAAAAAAAAAAAAAAAAAAAAAAAAAAAAAAAAAAAAAAAAAAAAAAATAACAAAAAAACCAAAATTTTCAAAACCCGAAAATTCCCAGTAGTTTCCGAGATATAAGCATTTGAAATTTTGGCATCCACCTTCTGTTTTTCCTGTTCGCCTGGTGAATCAGACGAATTTTTGTGAAATTGAAATCCGCATTTCTTTGGCATATGATTTTCTCGATAACTAAAGACTTTTTTGAAACTTCGGCGGTAAGTATGCATTCTTTGATCCTCCATCACACTTTGCAATGAATAAAATTTTAATATTTCCACGGGTTAGGAAAATGCAAAAAGTGCTTCAAATAGGGGGAAAGCGTGGAATTTTCCAGGAATTTTCTCCATGGGAATTTTCTTTAGGATCTGAGGAACCATTTAGAAAAAAAAATTTCAAAAACCCTGTAGGAAATGTCATTTTGAGACAGTTAAACCGAAAAAAGAAACCTTATTCAAAAACATATAACGGCTTTATTTTCCCGCCAAAATAAAAATTCCAAAAAAACTTCAAAAAATAACAAAAAAACCAAAATTTTCAAAACCCGAAAATTCCCAGTAGTTTCCGAGATATAAGCATTTGAAATTTTGGCATCCACCTTCTGTTTTTCCTGTTCGCCTGGTGAATCAGACGAATTTTTGTGAAATTGAAATCCGCATTTCTTTGGCATATGATTTTCTCGATAACTAAAGACTTTTTTGAAACTTCGGCGGTAAGTATGCATTCTTGTGATCCTCCATCACACTTTGCAATGAATAAAATTTTAATATTTCCACGGGTTAGGAAAATGCAAAAAGTGCTTCAAATAGGGGGAAAGCGTGGAATTTTCCAGGAATTTTCTCCATGGGAATTTTCTTTAGGATCTGAGGAACCATTTAGGAAAAAAAAAATTTCAAAAACCCTGTAGGAAATGTCATTTTGAGACAGTTAAACCTGAAAAAGAAACCTTATTCAAAAACATATAACGGCTTTATTTTCCCGCCAAAATAAAAATTCCAAAAAAACTTCAAAAAATAACAAAAAAACCAAAATTTTCAAAACCCGAAAATTCCCAGTAGTTTCCGAGATATAAGCATTTGAAATTTTGGCATCCACCTTCTGTTTTTCCTGTTCGCCTGGTGAATCAGACGAATTTTTGTGAAATTGAAATCCGCATTTCTTTGGCATATGATTTTCTCGATAACTAAAGACTTTTTTGAAACTTCGGCGGTAAGTATGCATTCTTGTGATCCTCCATCACACTTTGCAATGAATAAAATTTTAATATTTCCACGGGTTAGGAAAATGCAAAAAGTGCTTCAAATAGGGGGAAAGCGTGGAATTTTCCAGGAATTTTCTCCATGGGAATTTTCTTTAGGATCTGAGGAACCATTTAGGAAAAAAAAAATTTTCAAAAACCCTGTAGGAAATGTCATTTTGAGACAGTTAAACCTGAAAAAAAGAAACCTTATTCAAAAACATATAACGGCTTTATTTTCCCGCCAAAATAAAATTCCAAAAAAACTTCAAAAAATAACAAAAAAACCAAAATTTTCAAAACCCGAAAATTCCCAGTAGTTTCCGAGATATAAGCATTTGAAATTTTGGCATCCACCTTCTGTTTTTCCTGTTCGCCTGGTGAATCAGACGAATTTTTGTGAAATTGAAATCCGCATTTCTTGGCATATGATTTTCTCGATAACTAAAGACTTTTTTGAAACTTCGGCGGTAAGTATGCATTCTTGTGATCCTCCATCACACTTTGCAATGAATAAAATTTTAATATTTCCACGGGTTAGGAAAATGCAAAAAGTGCTTCAAATAGGGGGAAAGCGTGGAATTTTCCAGGAATTTTCTCCATGGGAATTTTCTTTAGGATCTGAGGAACCATTTAGGAAAAAAAATTTTCAAAAACCCTGTAGGAAATGTCATTTTGAGACAGTTAAACCTGAAAAAAAACCTTATTCAAAAACATATAACGGCTTTATTTTCCCGCCAAAATGAAAATTCCAAAAAAACTTCAAAAAATAACAAAAAAACAAAATTTTCAAAACCCGAAAATTCCCAGTAGTTTCCGAGATATAAGCATTTGAAATTTTGGCATCCACCTTCTGTTTTTCCTGTTCGCCTGGTGAATCAGACGAATTTTTGTGAAATTGAAATCCGCATTTCTTTGGCATATGATTTTCTCGATAACTAAAGACTTTTTTGAAACTTCGGCGGTAAGTATGCATTCTTGTGATCCTCCATCACACTTTGCAATGAATAAAATTTTAATATTTCCACGGGTTAGGAAAATGCAAAAAGTGCTTCAAATAGGGGGAAAGCGTGGAATTTTCCAGGAATTTTCTCCATGGGAATTTTCTTTAGGATCTGAGGAACCATTTAGGAAAAAAAAAATTTCAAAAACCCTGTAGGAAATGTCATTTTGAGACAGTTAAACCTGAAAAAAAACCTTATTCAAAAACATATAACGGCTTTATTTTCCCGCCAAAATGAAAATTCCAAAAAAACTTCAAAAAATAACAAAAAAACCAAAATTTTCAAAACCCGAAAATTCCCAGTAGTTTCCGAGATATAAGCATTTGAAATTTTGGCATCCACCTTCTGTTTTTCCTGTTCGCCTGGTGAATCAGACGAATTTTTGTGAAATTGAAATCCGCATTTCTGCATATGATTTTCTCGATAACTAAAGACTTTTTTGAAACTTCGGCGGTAAGTATGCATTCTTTGATCCTCCATCACACTTTGCAATGAATAAAATTTTAATATTTCCACGGGTTAGGAAAATGCAAAAAGTGCTTCAAATAGGGGGAAAGCGTGGAATTTTCCAGGAATTTTCTCCATGGGAATTTTCTTTAGGATCTGAGGAACCATTTAGGAAAAAAAAATTTTCAAAAACCCTGTAGGAAATGTCATTTTGAGACAGTTAAACCTGAAAAAGAAACCTTATTCAAAAACATATAACGGCTTTATTTTCCCGCCAAAATGAAAATTCCAAAAAAACTTCAAAAAATAACAAAAAAACCAAAATTTTCAAAACCCGAAAATTCCCAGTAGTTTCCGAGATATAAGCATTTGAAATTTTGGCATCCACCTTCTGTTTTTCCTGTTCGCCTGGTGAATCAGACGAATTTTTGTGAAATTGAAATCCGCATTTCTTGGGCATATGATTTTCTCGATAACTAAAGACTTTTTTGAAACTTCGGCGGTAAGTATGCATTCTTGTGATCCTCCATCACACTTTGCAATGAATAAAATTTTAATATTTCCACGGGTTAGGAAAATGCAAAAAGTGCTTCAAATAGGGGGAAAGCGTGGAATTTTCCAGGAATTTTCTCCATGGGAATTTTCTTTAGGATCTGAGGAACCATTTAGGAAAAAAAAAATTTTCAAAAACCCTGTAGGAAATGTCATTTTGAGACAGTTAAACCTGAAAAAGAAACCTTATTCAAAAACATATAACGGCTTTATTTTCCCGCCAAAATGAAAATTCCAAAAAAACTTCAAAAAATAACAAAAAAACCAAAATTTTCAAAACCCGAAAATTCCCAGTAGTTTCCGAGATATAAGCATTTGAAATTTTGGCATCCACCTTCTGTTTTTCCTGTTCGCCTGGTGAATCAGACGAATTTTTGTGAAATTGAAATCCGCATTTCTTTGGCATATGATTTTCTCGATAACTAAAGACTTTTTTGAAACTTCGGCGGTAAGTATGCATTCTTTGATCCTCCATCACACTTTGCAATGAATAAAATTTTAATATTTCCACGGGTTAGGAAAATGCAAAAAGTGCTTCAAATAGGGGGAAAGCGTGGAATTTTCCAGGAATTTTCTCCATGGGAATTTTCTTTAGGATCTGAGGAACCATTTAGGAAAAAAAAAAATTTCAAAAACCCTGTAGGAAATGTCATTTTGAGACAGTTAAACCTGAAAAAGAAACCTTATTCAAAAACATATAACGGCTTTATTTTCCCGCCAAAATGAAAATTCCAAAAAAACTTCAAAAAATAACAAAAAAACCAAAATTTTCAAAACCCAAAATTCCCAGTAGTTTCCGAGATATAAGCATTTGAAATTTTGGCATCCACCTTCTGTTTTTCCTGTTCGCCTGGTGAATCAGACGAATTTTTGTGAAATTGAAATCCGCATTTTCTTGGGCATATGATTTTCTCGATAACTAAAGACTTTTTTGAAACTTCGGCGGTAAGTATGCATTCTTGTGATCCTCCATCACACTTTGCAATGAATAAAATTTTAATATTTCCACGGGTTAGGAAAATGCAAAAAGTGCTTCAAATAGGGGGAAAGCGTGGAATTTTCCAGGAATTTTCTCCATGGGAATTTTCTTTAGGATCTGAGGAACCATTTAGGAAAAAAAAATTTTCAAAAACCCTGTAGGAAATTTTTTTTTTTTTTTTCCCCCCCCCCCAAAATGAAAAAAAAAAAATTCAAAAAAAAAAAAAACCAAAATTTTCAAAACCCGAAAACCCTATTTCCAATATAACTTTAAATTTTCCCATTTTTTTCCCCCTTAAAACAAAAATTAAACCGATTTTTCATAGTTTTCCGATAATAAAGCTTTTTTGAAATTGGCTTAAACTTCTTTTCCTTCCCTTTGAATAAAAAATTTTAAATTTCCCTTGGAAAATGAAAATCTTCAAATAAAAGCTTTTTGGAATTTTCCCGGGAATTTTCTTTGGATCTAAACCATTTGAAAAAAAAATTTTAAAAACCCAGGAAATGCAGGCTTAAAAGAAAAAAAAATTTTAAAAAAAAGGTTTTTTTGCCAAAAAAAAAAAAAAAATTCAAAAAAAAAAAAAAACCAAAATTTTCAAAACCCGAAAAAACCCTATTTCCAATATAAGCTTTAAATTTTCCCCAAGTTTTTTTTTTTTTTTTTTTTTTTGGGTTTTTGTTTATTATTGCAAATGGATGGGGATCAAAATTGTTTTTTTTTTAAAAAATTTTTAAAAAAAAAAAAAAAAAAAAAAAAAAAAAAAAAAAAAAAAAGGGGGGGGGGGGGGGGGGGGGGGGGGGAAAATTTAAAAAAAATTTTAAAAACCCTGTAAAATGCATTTTAACAGGTTTTAAAAAATTTTTTTTTCCCCAAAATGTTCCCTTCAAAAATCCTTTAAAAGAAAATTCCCATGGAGAAAAATTTGAAATTTTCATTTTTTTTGGTTTTTTTTTTTTTGGAAATTTTTTTTTGAAATTGAAATCGATTTCTTGCCAAGTTTCAAAAAAGCTTTTTTGAAAAACTTGCCAAAGAAATGCGGATTTCAATTTCAAAAAATTTTATTCCAGGGAAAGGAAAAACAAAGGTGGTCCAAAAAAAGCTTAATTCGGAAACTCTGGGAATTTTCGGGTTTTGAAAATTTTGGGTTTTTTTTTTTTAATTTTTTGGAATTTTCATTTTGGCGGGAAAATAAACCAATTTTTTAAAAGGTTCTTTTTATTTCGCCAAAATAATTTCCAATTTTAAAATTTTTTTTCCAAATTTTCAACCGAAAATTCCCATGGAGAAAATTTGGAAAATTCCACCTTTTTCCCCTTTTGGTTTTTGTTTTTGTGGAAATTTAAAATTTTATTCATTGCAAAGTGTGATGGAGGATCAAAAGAATGCATACTTACCGCCGAAGTTTCAAAAAAGTCTTTATTATCGAGAAAATCATATGCCAAAGAAATGCGGATTTCAATTTCACAAAAATTCGTCTGATTCACCAGGCGAACAGGAAAAACAAAGGTGGATGCCAAAATTTCAAATGCTTATATCTCGGAAACTACTGGGAATTTTCGGGTTTTGAAAATTTTGGTTTTTTTGTTTTTTTTGAAGTTTTTTTGGAATTTTTATTTTGGCGGGAAAATAAAGCCGTTATATTTTTTGAATAAGGTTTTTTTTTCGGTTTAACTGTCTCAAAATGACATTTCCTACAGGGTTTTTGAAATTTTTTTTTTCCTAAATGGTTCCTCAGATCCTAAAGAAAATTCCCATGGAGAAAATTCCTGGAAAATTCCACGCTTTCCCCCTATTTGAAGCACTTTTTGCATTTTCCTAACCCGTGGAAATATTAAAATTTTATTCATTGCAAAGTGTGATGGAGGATAAAAGAATGCATACTTACCGCCGAAGTTTCAAAAAAGTCTTTAGTTATCGAGAAAATCATATGCCCAAGAAATGCGGATTTCAATTTCACAAAAATTCGTCTGATTCACCAGGCGAACAGGAAAAACAGAAGGTGGATGCCAAAATTTCAAATGCTTATATCTCGGAAACTACTGGGAATTTTTGGGTTTTGAAATTTGGTTTTTTGTTATTTTTATTAAAGTTTTTTTGAAACTTCGGCGGTAAGTATGCATTCTTTTGATCCTCCATCACACTTTGCAATGAATAAAATTTTAATATTTCCACGGGTTAGGAAAATGCAAAAAGTGCTTCAAATAGGGGGAAAGCGTGGAATTTTCCAGGAATTTTCTCCATGGGAATTTTCTTTAGGATCTGAGAACCATTTAGAAAAAAAATTTTCAAAACCCTGTAGGAAATGTCATTTTGAGACAGTTAAACCTGAAAAAGAAACCTTATTCAAAAACATATAACGGCTTTATTTTCCCGCCAAATGAAAATTCCTAAAAAAACTTCAAAAAATAACAAAAAAACCAAAATTTTCAAAACCCGAAAATTCCCAGTAGTTTCCGAGATATAAGCATTTGAAATTAGGCATCCACCTTCTGTTTTTACCTGTTCGCTGGTGAATCAGACGAATTTTTGTGAAATTGAAATCCGCATTTTCTTTGGCATATGATTTTCTCGATAACTAAAGACTTTTTTGAAACTTCGGCGGTAAGTATGCATTCTTTGATCCTCCATCACACTTTGCAATGAATAAAATTTTAATATTTCCACGGGTTAGGAAAATGCAAAAAGTGCTTCAAATAGGGGGAAAGCGTGGAATTTTCCAGGAAATTTTCTCCATGGGAATTTTCTTTAGGATCTGATGAACCATTTGAAAAAAAAATTTTTCAAAACCCTGTAGGAAATGTCATTTTGAGACAGTTAAACCGAAAAAGGAAACCTTATTCAAAAACATATAACGGCTTTATTTTCCCGCCAAAATTAAATTCAAAAAATTCAAAAAATAACAAAAAGACCAAAATTTTCAAAAATCCGAAAATTCCCAGTAGTTTCCGAGATATAAGCATTTGAAATTTTGGCATCCACCTTCTGTTTTTCTGTTCGCCTGGTGAATCAGACGAATTTTTGTGAAATTGAAATCCGCATTTCTTTGGCATATGATTTTCTCGATAACTAAAGACTTTTTTGAAAACTTCGGCGGTAAGTATGCATTTTTGATCCTCCATCACACTTTGCAATGAATAAAATTTTATATTTCCACGGGTTAGAAAATGCAAAAAGTGCTTCAAATAGGGGGAAAGCGTGAATTTTCCAGGAATTTTCTCCATGGGAATTTTCTTTAGGATCTTAGGACCCATTTAGAAAAAAAAATTTTCAAAAACCCTTTAGGAAATGTCATTTTGAGACAGTTAAACGAAAAAGAAAACTTATCAAAATTTCAAAACGGCTTTAGTTTCCCGCCAAATAAAATTCCAAAAAAACTTCAAAAAATAACAAAAATACCAAAATTTTCAAAACCCGAAAATTCCCAGTAGTTTCCGAGATATAAGCATTTGAAATTTTGGCTTCCACCTTTGTTTTTTGTTCGCCTGGGAATTCAGAAATTTTATTGCAAATTGAAATCAAAAGATATACTTGCAAGATTTTCAAAAAAAGACTTTAGTTTCGAGAAACATTGCAAGTATGCATTCTTGTGATCCTCCATCAACTTTGCAATGAAAAATTTCTTGATTCACCACGGCGAACAGGAAAAACAAAAAGTGACTGCCAAAATTTCAAATGCTTATATCTCGGAAACTACTGGGAATTTTCGGGTTTTGAAAATTTTGGTTTTTTGTTATTTTTTGAAGTTTTTTTGGAATTTTCATTTTGGCGGGAAAATAAAAAGCCGTTATATTTTTGAATAAAGTTTGTTTTTCGGTTTAACTGTCTCAAAATGACATTTCCTACAGGGTTTTGAAAATTTTTTTCAAATGGTTCCTCAGATCCTAAAGAAAATTCCCATGGAGAAAATTCTGGAAAATTTCACGCTTTCCCCCTATTTGAAGCACTTTTTGCATTTTCCTAACCCGTGGAAATATTAAAATTTTATTCATTGCAAAGTGTGATGGAGGATCACAAGAATGCATACTTACCGCCGAAGTTTCAAAAAAGTCTTTAGTTATCGAGAAAATCATATGCCAAAGAAATGCGGATTTCAATTTCACAAAAATTCGTCTGATTCACCAGGCGAACAGGAAAAACAGAAGGTGGATGCCAAAATTTCAAATGCTTATATCTCGGAAACTACTGGGAATTTTCGGGTTTTGAAAATTTTGGTTTTTTTGTTATTTTTTGAAGTTTTTTTGGAATTTTCATTTTGGCGGGAAAATAAAGCCGTTATATGTTTTTGAATAAGGTTTCTTTTTCAGGTTTAACTGTCTCAAAATGACATTTCCTACAGGGTTTTTGAAAATTTTTTTTTCCTAAATGGTTCCTCAGATCCTAAAGAAAATTCCCATGGAGAAAATTCCTGGAAAATTCCACGCTTTCCCCCTATTTGAAGCACTTTTTGCATTTTCCTAACCCGTGGAAATATTAAAATTTTATTCATTGCAAAGTGTGATGGAGGATCAAAAGAATGCATACTTACCGCCGAAGTTTCAAAAAAGTCTTTAGTTATCGAGAAAATCATATGCCAAAGAAATGCGGATTTCAATTTCACAAAAATTCGTCTGATTCACCAGGCGAACAGGAAAAACAGAAGGTGGATGCCAAAATTTCAAATGCTTATATCTCGGAAACTACTGGGAATTTTCGGGTTTTGAAAATTTTGGTTTTTTTGTTATTTTTTGAAGTTTTTTTGGAATTTTTATTTTGGCGGGAAAATAAAGCCGTTATACCTTTTTGAATAAAGTTTTGTTTTTCGGGTTTAACTGTCTCAAAATGACATTTCCTACAGGGTTTTTGAAAATTTTTTTTTCCTAAATGGTTCCTCAGATCCTAAAGAAAATTCCCATGGAGAAAATTCCTGGAAAATTCCACGCTTTCCCCCTATTTGAAGCACTTTTTGCATTTTCCTAACCCGTGGAAATATTAAAATTTTATTCATTGCAAAGTGTGATGGAGGATCAAAAGAATGCATACTTACCGCCGAAGTTTCAAAAAAGTCTTTAGTTATCGAGAAAATCATATGCCAAAGAAATGCGGATTTCAATTTCACAAAAATTCGTCTGATTCACCAGGCGAACAGGAAAAACAGAAGGTGGATGCCAAAATTTCAAATGCTTATATCTCGGAAACTACTGGGAATTTTCGGGTTTTGAAAATTTTGGTTTTTTTGTTATTTTTTGAAGTTTTTTGGAATTTTTATTTTGGCGGGAAAATAAAGCCGTTATATGTTTTTGAATAAAGTTTTGTTTTTCGGTTTAACTATCTCAAAATGACATTTCCTACAGGGTTTTTGAAAATTTTTTTTTCCTAAATGGTTCCTCAGATCCTAAAGAAAATTCCCATGGAGAAAATTCCTGGAAAATTCCACGCTTTCCCCCTATTTGAAGCACTTTTTGCATTTTCCTAACCCGTGGAAATATTAAAATTTTATTCATTGCAAAGTGTGATGGAGGATGAAAAGAATGCATACTTACCGCCGAAGTTTCAAAAAAGTCTTTAGTTATCGAGAAAATCATATGCCCAAGAAATGCGGATTTCAATTTCACAAAAATTCGTCTGATTCACCAGGCGAACAGGAAAAACAGAAGGTGGATGCCAAAATTTCATATTCCGGATTAAAGCTTTATTTGGAATCTTGCCCGAATGCGATTTTTTAAAAAATTCGTCTGATTCACCAGCAACAAAAAACAAAGTGGATGCCAAAATTCAATGCTTATATCTCGGAAACTACTGGAATTTTCGGGTTTTGAAAATTTTGGTTTTTTTTGTTATTTTTTGAAGTTTTTTTGGAATTTTCATTTTGGCGGGAAAATAAAGCCGTTATACCTTTTTGAATAAAGTTTTGTTTTTCGTTTAACTGTCTCAAAATGACATTTCCTACAGGGTTTTTGAAAATTTTTTTTTTCTAAATGGTTCCTCAGACCTAAAGAAAATTCCCATGGAGAAAATTCTGGAAAATTCCACGCTTTCCCCTATTTGAAGCACTTTTTGCATTTTCCTAACCCGTGAAATATTAAAATTTATTCATTGCAAAGTGTGATGGAGGATCAAAGAATGCATACTTACCGCCAAAGTTTCAAAAAAGTCTTTAGTTATCGAGAAAATCATATGCCAAAGAAATGCGGATTTCAATTTCACAAAAATTCGTCTGATTCACCAGGCGAACAGGAAAACAGAAGGTGGATGCCAAAATTTCAAATGTTATATCTCGGAAACTACTGGAATTTGGGTTTTGAAAATTTTGGTTTTTTTGTTATTTTTTGAAGTTTTTTTGGAATTTTCATTTTGGCGGGAAAATAAACCGTTATATGTTTTTGAATAAGGTTTTTTTTCAGGTTTAACTGTCTCAAAATGACATTTCCTACAGTTTGAAAATTTTTTTTTCCTAAATGGTTCCTCAGATCCTAAAGAAAATTCCCATGGAGAAAATTCCTGGAAAATTCCACGCTTTCCCCCTATTTGAAGCACTTTTTGCATTTTCCTAACCCGTGGAAATATTAAAATTTTATTCATTGCAAAGTGTGATGGAGGATCACAAGAATGCATACTTACCGCCGAAGTTTCAAAAAAGTCTTTAGTTATCGAGAAAATCATATGCCCAAGAAATGCGGATTTCAATTTCACAAAAATTCGTCTGATTCACCAGGCGAACAGGAAAAACAGAAGGTGGATGCCAAAATTTCAAATGCTTATATCTCGGAAACTACTGGGAATTTTCGGGTTTTGAAAATTTTGGTTTTTTTGTTATTTTTTGAAGTTTTTTTGGAATTTTCATTTTGGCGGGAAAATAAAGCCGTTATACCTTTTTGAATAAAGTTTTGTTTTTCGGGTTTAACTGTCTCAAAATGACATTTCCTACAGGGTTTTTGAAAATTTTTTTTTTCTAAATGGTTCCTCAGATCCTAAAGAAAATTCCCATGGAGAAAATTCCTGGAAAATTCCACGCTTTCCCCCTATTTGAAGCACTTTTTGCATTTTCCTAACCCGTGGAAATATTAAAATTTTATTCATTGCAAAGTGTGATGGAGGATGAAAAGAATGCATACTTACCGCCGAAGTTTCAAAAAAGTCTTTAGTTATCGAGAAAATCATATGCCCAAGAAATGCGGATTTCAATTTCACAAAAATTCGTCTGATTCACCAGGCGAACAGGAAAAACAGAAGGTGGATGCCAAAATTTCAAATGCTTATATCTCGGAAACTACTGGGAATTTTCGGGTTTTGAAAATTTTGGTTTTTTTGTTATTTTTTGAAGTTTTTTTGGAATTTTCATTTTGGCGGGAAAATAAAGCCGTTATATGTTTTTGAATAAAGTTTTGTTTTTCGGGTTTAACTGTCTCAAAATGACATTTCCTACAGGGTTTTTGAAAATTTTTTTTTCCTAAATGGTTCCTCAGATCCTAAAGAAAATTCCCATGGAGAAAATTCCTGGAAAATTCCACGCTTTCCCCCTATTTGAAGCACTTTTTGCATTTTCCTAACCCGTGGAAATATTAAAATTTTATTCATTGCAAAGTGTGATGGAGGATCAAAAGAATGCATACTTACCGCCGAAGTTTCAAAAAAGTCTTTAGTTATCGAGAAAATCATATGCCAAAGAAATGCGGATTTCAATTTCACAAAAATTCGTCTGATTCACCAGGCGAACAGGAAAAACAGAAGGTGGATGCCAAAATTTCAAATGCTTATATCTCGGAAACTACTGGGAATTTTCGGGGTTTTGAAAATTTTGGTTTTTTTGTTATTTTTTGAAGTTTTTTTGGAATTTTTATTTTGGCGGGAAAATAAAGCCGTTATATCCTTTTTGAATAAAGTTTTGTTTTCAGGTTTAACTGTCTCAAAATGACATTTCCTACAGGGTTTTTGAAAATTTTTTTTTTCTAAATGGTTCCTCAGATCCTAAAGAAAATTCCCATGGAGAAAATTCCTGGAAAATTCCACGCTTTCCCCTCAAACAGAACACGGATTTTTCTAAAATCCACAATTTTGAACCCACCGTCCTCAAATTCGGAACATAGGTTACTCATGTGCCCCAAAGTCGGAAAAGTTTAACTTCGTAACGCTGCCACGCCTACTTTTTGTGCTACGCCCACTCAAGCGTGTTTTCACATTCGCGTCTTAAGTCTTTGCTCTATCTCTCTCGCTTTTTATAATAGAACTGTCTGCGCAAAGACGGGAAATAGTAGATCTGAAGAAAATTTGTGTAATTATTATATACTCAAATGATAGACATTTATCCTGCTTAGCCTAGACCGTTCTGTTTACTTTTTGGACTTATATTAATAACTTATTATACATTATACATTACTACTTTTATTTAAACAAAAGCTCTTGTCTTTATTACATGAAATTTTAACAAATTATCTATCGCAGAAATAAACATGGGCCAACATTTCGTTACGTTTACGATTACGATGCATCCAAGCAATTCAGCATGGGTACTTATAGTTTAATTACAAGATATAGGTAAATATGAAATATGAAAGTGATCAATCGGTTTAAAAATATACTTTAAATCCAACGAACGAAGAACAGGAATTTTTTTTGAATACTGAGCACTGCTTACAAGCACTAAAAGGATTGCACTATCAATTTCGAATATTGTCTATAACTTGAAAAATATAAAACGTAGCGGATAACAACAATTTGGATATGAAAGTTTGGACTGCTTGTGGAAGAATTTAAAACAATACATCGTCATCTCCCTCATCCAATATATTAGCTTGCTCGCGTACGTCGATGCCCTGTTGCAATAGCTCCGCCTTACGGGCTTCAGCCTTGGCTCGTGCTATACGTTTCTTATCTTGAATCTTCTTTAAGCGATAGAATTCCTCACGTTCCAATTCATCGAGTTCGGAAATGATGTAGGCCAGCGTACGATCAATACGTGGAATGATGACTGCAAGTCAAAAATATTTACCATCATAAAATTACATAGAAGGAATTACTCAGCAATTACCGTGTTCAATTGCGTTAACTCTTCGATTGGTTATCTTAATGACCTCATCAAGTGTAACGAAAGATGTTTGCAAGGAAGCCAGTTCAACCAATAATTTAACAGCACTTTGATAATTTTTCTTCAACTTTGCCAGTTGCTGACCACCGCGAGCCAAACCAGCTAACTCATACGTATCGCTACCATCTTGATACGATTCGAATACGGGCAGTGTTACACCAGCGACATTATCCTTCTTTGTGCGTATTTTTATTTGCGCTTTCGTTACATTCTGAAGTACAACTTGATTAAAATCGCCTGTCGTGAATTTCGCTTCAGCCAAGGAGAAAGCAGCTTCCTTCATCACTTCACCCATCAAAGTTTTGGTCTTTTAAAAGAAAAACCATAAAAATAAAACAATCTACTGACTACGTATGGGCAGTCTTACCTCGATGATTTTACCCAGAATCATACGAAATCGCATTTGCAGTGCATCGGCTTTTTTCTTCAGCAATCCATGGCCTTTTTGTGCTCCAGCAAGACGTGCCTTCATTAACATTTGAGCACTGAAAAGATATTAGAAGAATGTTATTAATATTTTTACAGCCGATAGCCGATAGAATTGATTATAACGTAAGGTTGTGTTTGATTGTAATAAATAAATAAAAACAATACTAGATATTTTTACAAAAAAAAAGCAAAAAAATTCCTCAAAAAGCCTCATTTTCTTCATCCTTGACACACTTTCAAACATGTCCTCGGAAACCAACCATTCTCGAGGGACGAGGGCTGGAATTGAAATATTTTATTCCGTGGGCAGAAACCCAAGCAATAGTCCTCAATAGGAAAATAGGAGACTTGTTCGAATAACTAAATTTGATTTAAATAGTTCTCTTATGAAACACAGTCACAATGTGACGAAACCCAATCGCGTGCGTGACTTAACTAAAATGTATGGCATGGTGTGCGTGACGAAACCCAATCCGTGCGTGACAAACCCAATCCGTGCGTGACAAAACGCAAAAATTATAGTGCTGATATTTTTGGTACTATTACTTTTTACAGTAAAAAGTACTTTTTTGTTTGTTTTGATCAGCCCTTAATAGTGTTTTTTTTTTTTCATTTACCGTAAATCATCAATATCGATATTGTCATCTTTGTAAACACTTACCCTCGTGACGGGAAAATTGCTAAACGGTCTTTTCCGGACATTCTGCGTGATTTTCAATAAGACGGGAATTTAGCAAGAGCTTCAGTTTTTGTCAAAAAGGATTTTACACAAAATAATTACGCTCACAAGACCAATACTGCGACGGAGTGAAAAAGTGCCTTCAAAAGTCAGCTGACAGCAGTCTTATGACTTCTGTCAAATAGGGATGCGCATTGAATATCGATGCATCGATACATCGATGTTTTTTATGAATCCGCATCAGTAATGCATCGAAGGCTTTGATTTGAAGTGTATTTTAAAATATTTGCATTTATCGTTTATAAAATACGTTTTTTATTACGTTTGTCTGCTGCTGCGAACATTACTTTCATTAATTAATTTAATAAAATAAATATTTTATAAAATGATTTGAAGTTTCAAAGTTTTTTTTTTTGTTTTGTTGGGTAATTCTATGCGCATCGATGGAGGCCCTTCGATGCATCTGGAAACATCGATGCATGCTTCGATGTATCGTATCGAAGAAAAACATCGATGTTTTTCTCGGACTGACATCCCTACTGTCAAATGCAGCGATGCCAGAGTAGCCATCTTTTTTTATTTTGGCTATTTCACAATGTAAACAAAACGAAACTTTTGTTGACTGGCGGCCTAAATGGGTATTCACAGTTCAAATTTATTTTTCGAACAAAAAAAAAGGCTTAATTACATTTAAAATGCACCAAAAAGAAACATATCTAATAATATTTTAAGAGCTCACTGAAAACGCTTTTGTTTGGCTAGCAGTCAGAGTCGGTGTTTATTCGGAAAAATGAGCTGCAATCAGCTGTTCTCGCATTTAACCCATTTGCGCCCGCTGTACAGTATGTATGTATGTACAGCTCAGTATGAGTGAAGGTAAATTATTTACTTCGAAGTAATTTGCGATTTTTACTTCACTCACTGCATATCTGAGTAAAGTAGTTTCGCTATATAAGAAGCTCGTATATAAGAATAACCCGCTTTTAAGAATAAGAATCTCAGGGCACCAAGTCCATTTATATTAGCTCTGTACAAAAATGTTTGTATATAAGAAAAACCCGCCTTTAAGAAACTGTTTACCAAAACCAAAAATTGTTTTGTATGGAAAAAATTTTTATATAAGAAACTTGGTTCTTATCAAAAATTTAACACCCCTATTTTCAAATATCGTTAGTTTATATAAGCAAAAAATTTCTTATAAACGGTTTTTTCTTTTATAAGAAAGAATTTTCTTATAAACGGGTTCTTATATACGAAAAAACCGGATTTAAGAATGAAATTTCTTGGCAAAATCGACTTTCTTATATAGTGAAATTACTGAATAGTCTTTAAGAGGTAAAGTTAAAATTCTATAATTAATTAAGTTCACTGGTTTGACATATCTAAAAAGCGGGCTTTACACGTTCACTTTTACTTGCAGTCATGCGTGTTGTGATGAAAAGGAATGACTGTGTAAGGGTCAAAAACGCATGCATGACACGCAGAAACACTAAGAAATTGTTTTTGGATTTTCTTTGCATGATGAAATGCTTTCAGGCAAAAATGAACGTGTAAAGGCCGCTAATTGAGCGCTTCGTCCAAGAATTGAGAGCTGAATTGGAAATTCATGATTTAGCGCTTTTTAGCCCACTTTGACCAAACAATCTACGCCGTTCTTTTGTTAAGAGCTGGCAGCACTGGGGAGAATTCAGATGATGGATAGGGATGCAGACGATATATCGATGTTTAAACCAATAAAAAAAGCCAACACATCGTCTTCACCATATGGAACTATAGCTGCAGCTATAACAGAAGTTTGCCGCGAACCATAGAGTGTTAAAGCTTAAAGTTTGAAATTCCGAAACTATCAAAGTTTTAATGTAACCATTTTGAGTCCAAAGAAACATTTTCGCCACGACAATTGCCCACCAAATTTGTTATTGATTTGTTATTTATCTCTTTCTTAGCCGAAAAAGTAAGTATTCTAAACCGCAATAAAATGGAGGATGTGATGATATTTGGTTAAACATTTTGGAAACTCTTTCTCCCTTTATATTCACTTCCTCATGTGTTAAAATTTGGATAATTTTGTTTCAACTCCGCTCGAAAAATACTCGCAAATATTTTGAATCGGCCTGATAATATGTATGTATATTTTAATTTTTATAAAGTTCTTTTTATTTAGGGCGGACGGCCGGATAGGCATTTCCTCCATTTTACCCCCATTGTTCGCCGGGCGCCGAAATGTCTCGCTACTCCACCGATTCGATTCAATGATATTACTTAAGCTTAGGGTTAATTTGTTATAATTTCAGAAATAATTAAAACTAACAAATAAATTAATATTTTGTTGTTGTTAAACATAAAAAAAATAGATTTATGTTTTAATTGAAAAATTAAAAATCTATTCATTGTTTATCGAAAACATCGAACAAAGGAAATATCATAACCCAGCAAACATTCGTGGTCCTAAAAGACTCATATATGACCCCTAATAGGAGTCAGAGCCCTCATAATGAACTCTTTTGAGAGTCTTAAAAAGTGTGTTTCCCTTCTTGCGAAGGTCGTCTTATAGGGTGATTGATTATTCGACATTTTCCTGTAACCGGTTTTCGAATAACCCGATATTTAAGGATATCAAAAAAACCGATTGAGCAAATAAAATTTAACTAAAAACCGGCTAACCGGTTATGTTAAAAATCCAAATAAAAAGAAATTTCGGGGCAGGTGTTAGTCGTTTGTGACTGTTTTATTTAAAAGCCATTTTGAAAAAAACTTACATTAAAAAAAACCCAAACAAAAAATTGCACATTCAGCGTATAAAATAAATTAAAATCAGCCATATTTTCATTTGATATACCATAAGTTAAAAATATATATCATCGTTCGTAAAATATTTTGTTTTATATGAAGAAATACAATAGGGTTATTCACAAAGGCGTGTTAAAAACGTTGGAAAGTCGGAAAATCGGAAAATTGCGACTTCTTAAAAAAATTTAAGCTTTTTTTTATCTTGCACAGCTTTTTAAGCAGTTAAAATTTTCCAATTTTCCGACTTTCCTATTTTCCGACGCCTTTGTGAATACCCCTAATGTGTTGGAAATTCACGTTTAAGGTTTATTTAAATAGAACTGAGCTAAAAAATGTGGGCTTATCGTTTGACGGGGTGGAGTTTCGTATAGATCTCTGATTTGTATTGTATGGAAAAATTGTTTTTCGTGTTAGTAATAAGGATTGCCATGACATTGTTATTGCAAAAAGCGTTGAAACACCGAAATCAAAAAAAAGTTATACCTTTAAAAACCACAGTGAAAAATCTTTCAAAAAGAACTATTGTTTTACTATATCCAATTTACCCAATTGCTTCCCAAAGCACTAGTAAAGTGTTAGTTCGAGTGAACAAGTGGTGATTTTTAGCTCACGCGTAATGTTAATTTTCTACAGAACAAGACATAAGCAAAGGCATAAAGAAGAACCAGTACTGGTGGAATTAGAAGTAGTAAAACGCTAGAGTTTAACTGCTCGTACTTCCTGCAGGGTAGCTAATGATAATACATATATACTTTCAATGTAGACACAAATGCAACTCGAAAAGAGAATTCGCTAAGAGTTTCACAAATATAATTGCTTAGTGTAAAAGTCGTCAATAGAGGTAATTTCATGGCAATTTTTATATTCAGTTTGTATGACGTTCGAAAGAATACATAATTTATTCTGCTTGTATTTTATAAAATATCACCCCTGTGTCAAAGAGGAAAATGTCATAAAAGGCAAACGAAGTAAGAATTGACGATCAATTCTTTCGAGTAAATGTAAAAGAGGCCATTTACACGTTAAGACATTTCGATAATGAAACACACTTTTTGTTGGATAGGGACGCGCGGGGATGTGGTATGGTAGCGTTTTTCTCTCTTCCCCCTGCCTCCCTAGCCACCGAAAATTTGTTTCATTATCGAAATGTCTTAACGTGTAAATAGCGTGAAAGCGAATGCAACTCCAAAAGGGAATATCGATAGGAATTGACGGTCAACTATTGACTAATGTAAAAGGCCTCCATCAGTAATGCATCGAAGGCTTTGATTTGAAGTGTATTTTAAAATCTATTCATTTATCGTTTATAAAATACGTTTTTTGTTACGTTTGTCTGCTGCTGCGAACATTACTTTCATGTATTAGTTTAATAAAATAAATATTTTATAAAATGATTTGAAGTTTCAAAGTTTTTTTTCTTTTTGTTGGGTAATTCTATGCGCATCGATGCATCGATGTAGGCCCTTCGATGCATCTGGAAACATCGTTGCATGTTTCGATGTATCGTATCGAAGAAAAACATCGATGTTTTTCTCGGACTGACATCCCTACTGTCAAATGCAGCGATGCCAGAGTAGCCATCTTTTTTTATTTTGGCTATTTCACAATGTAAACAAAACGAAACTTTTGTTGACTGGCGGCCTAAATGGGAATTCACAGTTCAAATTTATTTTTCGAACAAAAAAAAAGGCTTAATTTCATTTAAAATGCACCAAAAAGAAACATATCTAATAATATTTTAAGAGCTCACTGAAAACGCTTTTGTTTGGCTAGCAGTCAGTGTCGGTGTTTACTCGGAAAAATGAGCTGCAATCAGCTGTTCTCGCATTTAACCCATTTGCGCCCGCTGTACAGTATGTATGTATGTACAGCTCAGTATGAGTGAAAGTAAATTATTTACTTCGAAGTAATTTGCGATTTTTACTTCACTCACTGCATATCTGAGTAAAGTAGTTTCGCTATATAAGAAGCTCGTATATAAGAATAACCCGCTTTTAAGAAAAGAATCTCAGGGCACCAAGTCCATTTATATTAAGCTCTGTACAAAAATGTTTGTATATAAGAAAAACCCGCCTTTAAGAAACTGTTTACCAAAACCAAAAATTGTTTTGTATGGAAAAAATTTTTATATAAGAAACTTGGTTCTTATCAAAAATTTAACACCCCTATTTTCAAATATCGGTAGTTTATATAAGCAAAAAATTTCTTATAAACGGTTTTTTCTTTTATAAGAAAGAATTTTCTTATAAACGGGTTCTTATATACGAAAAACCCGGATTTAAGAATGAAATTTCTTGGCAAAATCGACTTTCTTATATAGTGAAATTACTGAATAGTCTTTAAGAGGTAAAGTTAAAATTCTATAATTAATTAAGTTCACTGGTTTGACATATCTAAAAAGCGGGCTTTACACGTTCACTTTTACTTGCAGTCATGCGTGTTGTGATGAAAAGGAATGACTGTGTAAGGGTCAAAAACGCATGCATGACACGCAGATGCATGATGAAATGCTTTCAGACAAAAATGAACGTGTAAAGGCTGCTAATTGAGCGCTTCGTCCAAGAATTGAGAGCTGAATTGGAAATTCATGATTTAGCGCTTTTTAGCCCACTTTGACCAAACAATCTACGCCTTTCTTTTGTTAAGAGCTGGCAGCACTGGGGAGATTTCAGATGATGGATAGGGATGCAGACGATATATCGATGTTTAAACTAATAAAAAAGCCAACACCTCGTCTTCACCATATGGAACTATAGCTGCAGCTATAGCAGAAGTTTGCCGCGAACCATAGAGTGTTAAACATATATTACTATATATGTCACTCTCATAGATTTTGGGCGGGACATTCCGCGCCAGTTAGAAAGAGATGTTACTCGGCAGGCAAAAAAAACAGCGAGAGAGAAATAATTTTGGTGAGTACCTAAGTGAAAAATGCTCATTTTGGTGGGTACCCAAGACCGTGGTGGGTACTCAAGACCGTGTTGAAAAGAGCCAAAATAGAAACGGCTCCTGAGTGACATATATAGTTATACAGGGTGTTCCGTACTAACGTGCTTTTCTTTATAGGGTTGGTAGAGGGGGTCATTGTGAACAAAAAATCGTATGAGAGGGGGGGGGGGGTCTAAAATGTAACCCTGAGGAGTTATAGGGCCTTAAAGTTTTTAGGCAGTGAGTCGAGAAAAATAATTCTCCCACGATAATGGTTTATCGTAGGGAAAAAACTGAAATGCAGTTTGAAAGCTAATTGTATGGGCTTTTAAGAAAAATTAAGTTGCTGGTCAAAATTTGAGCCATTGAGGGAAAAATAAACGGTCAAAGTCAAAAATTCTGAAAAAATTTTCATTTTTTCGACTTTGAGAGCCATTTTGGTATGAAAAAGGTCGTATTAACACATACTTTTCTAATTTTTTTCCAAATCTACGTTAAATTTCCTTTAAAACGTTGGTACATTTGTCATACCTTGTTAGCGGTTTAACCTCAGGAAAAATAGGTTTCAAAAACAAAAACAAACTTGAACTTTTTTTATTCAATTTAATTTTATTTGTAAACTGTTAACGTTCGAATAAAAAAAGTTCAAGTTTGTTTTTGTTTTTGAAACCTTTTTTTCCTGAGGTTAAACCGCTAACAAGGTATGACAAATGTACCAACGTTTTAAAGGAAATTTAACGTAGATTTGGAAAAAAATTAGAAAAGTATGTGTTAATACGACCTTTTTCATACCAAAATGGCTCTCAAAGTCGAAAAAATGAAAATTTTTTCAGAATTTTTGACTTTGACCGTTTATTTTTCCCTCAATGGCTCAAATTTTGACCAGCAACTTAATTTTTCTTAAAAGCCCATACAATTAGCTTTCAAACTGCATTTCAGTTTTTTCCCTACGATAAACCATTATCGTGGGAGAATTATTTTTCTCGACTCACTGCCTAAAAACTTTAAGGCCCTATAACTCCTCAGGGTTACATTTTAGACCCCCCCCTCTCATACGATTTTTTGTTCACAATGACCCCCTCTACCAACCCTATAAAGAAAAGCACGTTAGTACGGAACACCCTGTATATGGTGTTAAAGCAGCATTTATAAAATTCAAATGCAAGCGAGAAGGCATATTTCATAGTGGGTTATGTCAGCTGCTTTCACTTATATTTTTGAAATAGAACCGAATTTCAAGTTTTAAATTTAGAGCTAAGTATTTACGTAATCGGGCGATTTAGGGTTCTTTCGACATCATAATTATATAAAATAATATAAAATTTTGCTTGGGCTTTCGAATGGTATTTTTGAAATTCCGAAACTAGCAAAGTTTTAATGTAACCATTTTGAGTCGAAAGAAACATTTTCGCCACGGCCGAAAATGTAAGTATTCTAAACCGCAATAAAATGGAGGATGGTTAAACATTTTGGAAACTCTTTCTCCCTTTATATTCATTTCCCCATGTGTTAAAATTTGGATAATTTTGTTACAACTCCGCTCGAAAAATACTCGCAAATATTTTGAATCGGCCTGATAATATAATATGTAGGTATATAGTGAATTATAATAAGATAAAAAAGTTTTCCATCTTCGATTCAGTAGTGCAACTAGGGACTAGAAGGTGAAAGCCGCCCTGGGCCCCATATCATATATTATTTTTTATAAAGTTCTTTTTATTTAGGGCGGACGGCCGGGGAGGCATTTCCCCCATTTTACCCCCATTGTTCGCAAGGCGCCGAAATGTCTCGCTACTCCACCGATTCGATTCAATGATATTACTTAAGCTTAGGGTTAATTTGTTATAATTTCAGAAATAATTAAAACTAACAAATAAATTAATATTTTGTTGTTGTTAAACATAAAAAAAAAAAGATTTATGTTTTAATTGAAAAATTAAAAATCTATTCATTGTTTATCGAAAACATCGAACAAAGGAAATATCATAACCCAGCAAACATTCGGGGTTCTAAAAGACTCATATATGATTCATAATAGGAGTCAGAGCCCTCCTAATGAACTCTTTTGAGAGTCTTAAAACGTGTTTTCCCTTCTTGGGGAAGTCGTCTTATATGAGTCCGCAGCCATATAACGAAGGAGAACATATTGGATATGACTCTTTGCGCACTTATATCTGACACTTTTTTCGCTAAAATAAGAGCCATATATGACTCCCTCTGCGCTCATATTCATGAGTTTAAAAAGACTCAAAAATGTCGAGTGATATTTATACTCGTATGCTTTAAAAAAATTCCTCGATTTTTACGTATTTATAATTTTAAGTATTTCTTTTTTTTTCAATGTTCACTTCTCTCTCCTGTGTGGGATTTGAACCTCGGAACTCTCACTTTCTAGTCATGTGCTCACCCATGACACTGTACAAACTAAATCGAAAGTCAGCGATTTTTTTCGTTTATTATATGCCTGCCACACGTAGATCGAAATTGCTCAATTTCAGAACAAAATTGAAATTGCCTCAATTTCAAATGTCAAATTTGTTCTGAAATTTTTTGAAATTGCTCAATTTTGATCTACGTGTGGCAGGCATATAAGTTTAAAATCAAATTGAAATCATTTTATTTTTCTTATTTTCGACATATCGGACTCATAAATATAAGCCTCTAATTTTCAATATATATCGTACTCATTCCGGATCCATATTTCGGAGAACTCCGAAAATGTTTCTTGGGATTGTTGCTGTGAGATACATATGGATTTCTACTCTATCCCAAGAACCATAGATGGGCACATGTCATAAGCAGTAAAAATTCAGTAATAATAAATTTTTACTGATTCATATGCAATTAAATTTTTAGTATCATTAAAAGTTTACTGATTCTGAAAACCGTTACTGGTAGTGGGTGTTTAATTAACTGGTATCGCATGCATTTTTAACTACCAATAACTATGTGTCAGTAAAATGTTCTTGGTAATGTAATTGTTTTTCCAGTAATTAGTAAAAACTTTCTGCTAAAAAGAAGCTTGGTTGCTCCATTGTAGATAATTATTGGTTGAATAAACAAATATCTATGGCAGTAATAAATTTTTATTACTAATAACATTTTTCTTTTCGAAATGGGAAAATTTTTAGTTAAAATATTTAAATTGCTACGTTGTTATTTTAATAAAATTTAATACGCGCAATAGCTGGGGTATAATTTTCCTGGTTATTACTTATGGAGTTCAATACGAATCGTTGATTTGTCTAAAACTCTATTTCAAGCTTTTTTTTTATGCATACATATGTGTATGTATGTAGGTATCTATCGAATATTTCCATTCCAGTTATATGCAATTTAAATCTAACGTTTCTAAAATAGCGAAGAAAATTTAAATTGCGTGTCGCTGAAAATCACAATTTGCTTTCCAATTAATTCATTTCATTGAAGCACTCGAAATAATTTGCCCGACTATGACTGAGATGCACACATTTCAGGCCCTATCGGCCAGTATTATGGACCCAGCACCATGGAATGAAAGCATATCCATTTTGTATATTTTTTTTTTTTCGGGCAGATAGAATCCCTCTATGCATAATGCATAAATAGGGACCTTCATCAAAACATATTGCAAAATGTAAAAAAAATTTCACACGGATTTAATTATGTATTTCGAAATTTTCATACCATCGGAGGAAGTTCTCGATTAGCGATATACTGTACGCATATAGAATTTTAACAAAGAAAGAGACTACTTAATCATATACCTATACCACATCATATACCTATATGCCACATCCAAACCTGAAATTCTATCCTCGTCTTATATTCATATTTTTAGCGCAGGAATGTAGCACTTAGCTGGAGTAGGCTTGTGACCTCTATTCGGGTGTGAACTTGGAATGGGGTCATGAAATTTCTTTGTCACGATGTAAAGAGCGTGTTTCCCTTCTTGCGAAAGTTGTCTTATATGAGTCCGAAGTCATATAACGAAAGAAAACATTTTGGAGTCATATATGACTCTTTCGGCACTCATATTTTACTATTTTTTCCTTCTTAATATGAGACATATATGACTCTTTCGGCACTCATATTTTACTCTTTTTTCCTTCTTAATATGAGCCATATATGACTCTTTCGGCACTCATATTTGACTCTTTTTTCCTTCTTAATATGAGCCATATATGACTCTTTCGGCACTCATATTTTACTATTTTTTCTGATCATATAAGAGCCATATATGAGTTTATATAATATTGTTTTCAATGTTCATATCTCTCTCCTGTGTGGGGTATGAACCTCGGAACTCTTGCTTTCTAGTCATGTGCTCACCCATGACACTGTACAAACTAAATCGAACGTCAGAGATTTTTTTCGTTTATAAGTTGAAAGTCAAATTAAAATTTGATTTATTTTTCTTATTTTCGACATATTCCTGAATCATATTGAATATGCTTACCTAGCATATTTCCCTCAATAACCACTAAGCGAGCACTTTATCAAAACAGCACGTAACGATTGCGCTCGACAATTATGCGATCGCTTTGTGGTTATTGAGGGGAAATATGCTAGGTAAGCATCTTCAAAGGTGTATTTGGAGCACTAATCATGGTCCGCCCATTGTGATTTATGCATCATTTTAAAGGGGAAGGGGAAGAACTAAGCTTTATTTCAAAATTTAAAAAAAAAAAATTAAAAATATGACATCTCTCCTAGAAAATCAAGAAATAAAACTAAAATGCAGAATTTTTCTCATTTACCGTTATCCAAAAATTTTTAAAGTATTGTCTTCGAATAGTTCAGAACATTTTTTGTACGAAACATTCGAGAAATTTTTGTAGCGAGGCGATTTTAGCCCCATTGTAATTCAATGAAGTATGTTCTTCGAAACAAAAAACTAAACTTTGACACCCTGTATCTCGGCAACCTGTGATTAAAATTGACTCAATTTTTTTTTTGCACATTTAACGTACTCTTACATCTTAACAACTTTACCCAGTTTTATCCAAATCGAGAAGAAAAAATTTTGCCGGTGGTACACTTAAGGGGTCTTCTCATTGAGCAACTTTTTTTTCGAATTTTTTTTTTTGCATTTATTTATAGCTTGGGTAGTTGTGAATATGCCCCTAAAAGGATTTTTTGAAATTAGAAATAGTTTAGAGGATATAGCCTTCTTTGTCGAGCAAGATCTGCGCTAAAACGAGTAATTTTTGCGTTGCTTCAAACTTTAAACGCGTTTATCTGGAAACCACGTTTTTCGAACTGGCGGCCATGATATCTCCAGTTCAACTGAACCGATTTTCATGAAACAAAGTGGAATCGACGCAGAATTGTCACCATTCTCGGGTGAACCTCGACCATAATTTTAAAAAATTTTTTACTATTTTTTTTTTTACACTAAACTACAAAAAAAAAGCCCGAAATTGAAATTTTTTTTTGAATGGCCGCCATTTTGTCAAAAAAAATCACAAAATTAAGCTTGAGGTTCATCCGAGAATTACATCTATACTGATTATAACCCCGTTTTTTTTTCCATTTCGGACGCTCCGGAGACCCGGAATCGTGGCCGCCGTGACGGCACCTTTTTTTTCACCACCAACTTTGAAGTCCCATTACTTTTTGAACAGCCCACGTATCGTGGCAAAAAAATTTTTTTTATTTACTTTGAACCTTTTGTAATACAATAAATAAAAAAAGCTTTCCATTATTCTTTGCGTTTTCAAATAAGAATTTTTTTTAAAAGGGTCCAAAAAACGGGTTTTCAATGAGAAGACCCCCTTAACGTGTTTTGCCCCATATCTCTTATTTTCGACATATTTTTTACCCATATCGGACTCATAAATATTAGCCTATTACTTTCTATACATTTCAGACTCATTTCGGACTCATATTTCGGAGCAATCAGAAAATGTTTGCTGGGTATAGATGAAATATTTCACTGGCTGAAACCAAATAAGAACACCCTTTTTGGAAAAGGCAAAAATGTCCTTGGAAAGACATTAAACACACCAAAACAAATTCAAGTATACCATTAGAAAAATCGTATTTGAAATGTATTCAATAAAATAGTCCTACCCCACTTACACATATAGATACATACATACATACCCTGCAGTAATGAGCTGATCAGGTTTTCTAAGAAGGACTGGCCTTTGACTGGTCCAAACCCTACCGGTTAATTTATGGCAGTTCGCTCCATCGAATTCGGCTAGCCGGCGGTCGGTAATAAAGGGGTTGGTTTATGGGTAATCCGTAATTGATACTTTCATCAATTTAGAATATATACTTATAAGAAATTGGTTTTTTATTTTCCTTATTTGACTTGCCTAAAACCAGAAAAAATTACGACAATTGACCCAAAAAGAACTGCCGTTTTGCGGACCGGTGCTTCTCTAATGACAGGCCCATGTTAAAAAGGTCAGTTGAATACATTAGAAGTGGATTTATGATGGGACTAGTACTGGTAACATAAAGGACTGACCGAAGGCTACACTTGGGTCAGTCCATATTACTGCAGGGTATTTACGCCTGGTAGCACATCCGTTGATACATCAGTACAACAACTTGTTACGCCTTTAAATATGCTTGTATGCATGTACATATAAGGATGAAGGTGGGAGAAACATCGACCATTTAATGGAGAAACCGAAAAAAATAAGACGTTCGAGTGCCTCTTGGCGATGATGGGGCTGATGAAGTTCGTAGAGCAATAAGCGAATGTCAATAGCCGACTCAGAAAACGAGAGTTAAATCTCAAAAGGCAGCCAGACACAATCACAGTGGGTGCTGTCATCTTTGTATGCATGTGTATAACGCATGTACGTCTGTGTATGTGTGTGTGTGTGCATTCGATACCGACACCGATAAATATCTAAATTTTCTCTCAGATGTTGATAAGGAGTAAGTAAATTGGGATTTAGGAGGAAGCTTCACATACATTCAAACATACAATATACATACATACATTGAGCTCAACGACGAGCCTCTACAGCCATAACTCGTAACTCGATGGCGATTTTAAGTCAGACGAAGCTTGCAGTACACTTTGGAAATCGTTCGAGCGCGGTTCTAACAGAAAAATCACTGTGGAAATAAATAAAGTTATTTCATTATACAAAATATAACAGAAAAATCCTGAAGGTGCAAATAACTGAGTTACTTTAATTTCCTAAAATATTCTTCTTTAAATTTAAATAATTAACTAAAGGACATTTGAATAAATTTTACGTTAAATTCGAAGGGAAGGAAATTGAAGCAATCACGCAGAAACAAACTCCTTTAATCTATCGCGGAATTAAAGTATACACAATTTACGCAATTCAGTCGAGCAGTCGACATGATGGCATGGACGAATTACGTACATACATATCTGTGTGTGTGTGTGTGTGTGTGTGTTCCTGTGCATATACAGCTTTAATCAGTTTTACTGCGACTTTTGAAATGAAAGCGAGCGTAAATCCCTTTAGTCAAATCGAGGTTGAACAGAAGGATTTAGAAAGCTTCCCTTGGCAGCTTAACACATAATTCAATTCAATTTACCAAGCTGAATTATTCAGTCAAGGTCACGGAGCTCAGACAGTGAATTTGTGCGTGTGTATTTTTGTTTTTTTTTATTTAGTTGATTTTATTTAAGTATTATAGCCAGTGAATTGGTTTTGTGCGGAGTTTTTGGAAGATACAACTAAGTTCAATGGATATAGACATATGTATTTTTGATCAGGATCGAAAAGTGAATACGAGGAAGCATGGACATCCATCTATCGGTGGGCGGTTTCCCTGCTAAAAGGATATGCCAACAATATATAAATGACTGCGGCATAAAAGACTCTGAAGCTCAGGCTGAAGCGTTTTTTCAATTTCTCATGTATGCATTTTCAAAGAGGCGCCATTTCAAAGTCTGGAAATTTTTTTTACCACAGCATAAAGCTTAACAGCTTTCAGTATCGAAAATTGAACGGTTAGGGTCCTAGCGCACCCTCGGCCAAATCTCTATCAGGATCAAACTGTATAAAAGTGTATCTAGGACTTCCCATTAGAAGAAAGGTTGACCATAATTGTCACCAAAATTTATGTTTAGACATGGTACAGCAGGGATCGGAATCCCTCGTATCTAAGTAAAGGATTCCGACAATATGAAGACCCACTTTGAAGGTAAAATTGGTACGCTGAGCAAGATAGTGGCCATGTTTTTTTTTCATTTTTTTTTCATGGAGGAGTTATTCTACTGTGACCACTTTTAAAAATTATTATTTTTTCCTTCCATATTTCAACAGTAAGACTTATTGAGAATATTCTGGGAAAAAATCAGACCAAAATTCCAAGTATTAAAAAAGTTACAGCTTTTAATCGCCGACACGCCCCAAGCGATTTGTTCTGCTCTTGAAAATTTGCACGCGTTTTTCTCGAGACACCATTTTTTTTGGGACGGTCAACGGCCTACAGACCAAACTATTAAGCCGGTTGGTTTGAAGTTTTATTATTATTTTCCAATAATGAATAATTCTCGCAGGTACCAGAATTGATTTTTTCTGAAATTATTTTTTCTTTTTACGATTTTTATACCCGACACACTCTGTGTCGAGGGTATATTGCGTTTGTGTGGTTGTGTGTAACACCTAGAACCAGTCGAGATAGACTATACAAAATGTATATAGAAATGATCAGCGTCACCAGGAGATTCGATTTAGACATGTCCGTCCGTCTGTCTGTCTGTCCGTCTGTCTGTCTGTCCGTCCGTCTGTCTGTCTGTCCGTCTGTCTGTCTGTCCGTCTGTCCGTCTGTCCGTCTGTCTGTCTGTCTGTCCGTCTGTCTGTCTGTTTGTATACAGTTTTCTTATCGAAGGAGTTGAGCTATCTTGACAAAATTTGGTATGCGTGCTCACGGGGACATGAGTAAGAACAAGTTCGAGAATGGACCCTATCGGACCATTTTTAGGGGTACCTCCAGTACTAGGGTCTGTTATGAAAATCACAAAAAAATGCTCTTGAACCGATGTTTTTCAAGATATTTTCATGAAATTTGGCATTTGAACATATTTTAGGCCAATTAATGTGATTTAAAATAATTTAAAAAATGGGCGTGGCAGAAGGGCGTTTTTCGAAAACTCCACGAAATTCAAATGGGACTTGAACGAAAGTGGGCACTTATACTTCCTTTGTAGCCATAAACATCCTGCCCAAAAATTTTCTTGATCGGTCCATTATTAAGGGTACCTCCAGTACTAGGGTCTGTCACAAAAATCTCAAAACTGCCTCAAAATCGGACTTTTTCCAAATATTTCAATGAAACTTAAAATTTGAGCGTATATTTAAGCCTCCGATTGCAGTTCAACAAAAATTGGAAAAGTGGGCGTGGCAAAGGGGCGGTTTTCATAAAGAAAACAAACAAAAGTCGGTATATGGGGCCCCTAATGGCCTTAAAACCCTCTTGAATATTCTTACGTACTGGTCCTGTTATTTTTTTTTGGGCGTCTTTCAAAAAATATTTAAATGTGTGTCTGTGTCGGGTATTCTATTGTCAGGCTTGCCTGACTATAACACCCTTACTTGTTTTATGTTAGCTTAGGGTTCCCTCATTCCAAAAAGGTCAATGGTTTGATGGATTTAAGTAGCGTTTCCGAGATATGGCCCAAAATGTGAAAAAAGTCCATTTTCTCTACTTTGCCCCATATTTAGGGCCATAACTCAATTACCGTATAAAATAGCCAAGCAGATAGACCTAATACGGAAAGGTGAAGACCGTACGCAAATTTGAAGTGCCTAAACGGCTTTGTGGTTTCTATGAGGTCAGAAGGGCCATTTTTCGCTACTTTCACTCACTTATCGTGTCATTTCTTAGCAACCAGTGCAAATTATTCCAATATTAGGCATACCAGTTTTTGCGAGAATCGTAACGAACATTTAAAGCGTTGCGTTTAAAGTCCATATTTTAGAAGTCCAGACTTTGTTTGTATTGGAACGACAATTGAAAATTAAACAATTTTAGGGTTGGCTTTACAATTGGATAATATCTTCAATGTTTTCCGCGACTCTTAAAACCTTTGAAAACCCATAACCGGAACAAATCGAAACCAAAATAATTTAAAAACCGAAACTATAACACGAACGTTAATTGTTTCGGTTACAAGCCCTGGTTAAAATAAGAAGAACGCGTTAATACACCTATGGCTCTCAGAGGCTAATAAAACCAACGATAGGGGGGCTCTAGTGACAAAAAGAAGCGACTGCCATGCCCACAATAGAAAATTTTCAACATTTAAGGCGTGCATTTGGTCGTGAAAGGTCTTTAATTTGATTCATCTTAACTTAAAAAAGGGTTGGTGAGCGAATTTTGCGCGGATGGTTTCTTATTAGTTCAACTTCTCCATGTCTTAGGCAAAAAATAATTTTTAGTATTTTCTGGGTTCACTAAATGAATAGGCGACAATTGTTTCGCAAAAAAAAAAAAAGAAGAAAAATAAAACCGAGTTTGATTCCAAACAATTTCAGTTCAAGAAGAAATTCTTACTATTGAACTAAAATGCTAAAATTTAACAAGACCGTGTAGCTGTCATGCAAAACAATTAAGCTGAAAGCGATAAAGCATTCAATTAACAGAGTGTCACGTAAAACAATTATGAACGCTATATAAAATGAAGAGCCTCTGAATTTCGCAGACGAACAATGAGATGCCACAACATAGAATAGAACGTGAACGTGCCCGGGAAATGAGGCTCGATATGCGACGTTGAAACCGAATCGAATTATTTATGGATGCATGCAGATAAACGAAGAAAAGGGCTGCGATACAAAAAAAAAAAAAAACAACACTGCCATTTAATATTATAGATTAATCATATACACACATATATATGTAGGTACATACAGTGGCGTAGCGAGACATTTTGGGGCCCGCGGAACGATTAGGGCACAATTCAGGAAAGGTCGCACAGTGCTTCGTTCCATAGACAAAAATCCAAAAAAAAAAATTGTTTTAATATATTGATGAAATATATATTTTCGGAAAGATAATAAAACAACTAATAGAATTATAGAAAAATATTAATGGTTTGACTCTTTATATGACCACTAGAGGGCGCTCAACTAAGACGATTTTAAGCAAAACTGCTTTAACAAAATAATTCGCTCAAGTCGATTCACTAAAAATAATGCCAAAAATTTATTTTTTCGTGAAATTACTTCAAATTTAATTTTTTGACTTCTTCAATATATAAGTAATAAATAAAAATATACTTTTTGGCCAAGGGGCTTAATGTCATTTTGTTTTTTTGCTTTAAAAAACACAAATTTATGGTTGGATATTCAAAAATTACAAAACTTTATTGGAGTAAAAAAAAAATACGGAAAAACGGTTTTTTTTTATTCCTATTTTCAATACATTATATATTCCTCTAATTAGTTATGAAAAAATCAGACATTTATCGAACCAACAAATAACGAAAAAGTTAGATTATAAAAATGTATATTTTCATGATTTATACTAAAGTTTTCTTTGTAAATAAACATTATTAAATGCAGCCAAAAAGTATGCTTTTCAATATTTATGAAATGTGCATGCATTTATAAGTCTTTACCTTAGTTGTTTTTCGTTGCAATTTTAGAAAAATGTGGCTGATTATTGAGTCTTAAGTCCTTGCTTTATGTCTCTTGTTTTTTTAACAGAACTGTCTGCGAAAAGACTTAAGACGCGAACGTGAAAACAGTAATAAAAATCTAACGAAATTAATGGAGGAAATATTATTTTTTGATAAGATCGCATATGTATATACTCTTCCCCCAATTTTTAAGAAATTTTTGGCAAAATATCCATTTTTATAGCCAAAAATAACTTTGGGTGGTATAAGCGGTGGGTGGGGTCACTTTTGATGAAACTTATAAATTTTCTTAATTAAGCCATATTAGGGACTTCTGCCAAATTTCATTGTCCTACGACACTTCTTTCTATTTTTGTCCATCGAATGTATGGGATCGAAGCACTGTGGGTCGCCTCCTCCAATTGGCCTCAATAAAAATAACTTCATAAAGATTTAAATATAACTTGGCGCCCCCCTTCGAACCTCGTCGCTACGCTACTGGGTACATATATATAATTTATATAATAAATAAATTAAAGTACCTACCTAAATAATAAATTTAATAAGTTAATAGGCGTCTTAAACTGTCACAGTTCCTGTTCAGATTTGTCTAATTACACAGTACGACACGATTTTTATAAAAAAAAAAAATTTAACGACTGTTTTTGATAGTGCTCGGTGAGTATAACAACGCCTCATACTCAGATTTGTCAAGTCACCTCTACTTTTTTTAAAAATAGACTTCAAAAAGTGGGGCCGAGAATTAAATTACTAACTTATTGTTGTATCTCGTAATCCGTTCAATATTTTAAAAGGGATTTAGGATGTTTTTTCCTTGGCAGATTATCCAGAAAAAAAAAAACAGCGCAACACTGATTACATATTATTTTCAAGGTTCGGAACCATTTGCGTTAGGTTGAAAAATTTCATGCATACCCAAAGGCTGATTTTGATTTTTCTTCCGAATCGTTCAACTTTGAAGCGGCTAAACGGTATCAAGTACTGCTCGGATGCAGTTTGTATATATGAAGAAGTTGTTTAGTTATACTAAACTTTCTATATTTGCATCAAAAAATTTTGAAAAAATTTTTATTGCCTTGGGAGCTATAGGCCATACAAAATAAAATATGATAAAAAAAACACGTCAAATTTTAGGAATTTTTGCAATTTGCACCTACTAGATAGAGTTTTTTCGGGTCGGTTTGTACTAAAACTATTTAAATTGAGTTCAAAGCTATAAATTGTGATAGATAGGAAATTAAAATATTGAACGGATTCCGAGATACAGCAATAAGTAAGTTAGTAATTTAATTCTCGGCCACACTATTTGAAGTCTATTTTTTAAAAAAAGTAGAGGTGACTTGACAAAACTGAGTATGAGGCGTTGTTATACTTACCGATCGTAAAATTTTTGCTTACAAAACATGACCTCTAAAATATCGCACGGTGTTATTTTCAGATTTTTAAACAACTTTCAGACTATGGAATATAAAGTGATCCCCGAAGATCGTTTTGATGAAGTTATATCCTTTTTGCGTGAATACTTTTTCACAGACGAGCCTCTCAACAAGGCCGTTCAGCTGTGCAAACGTGGTGAAGGTCATGTAGAACTTGAAAATCATAGTTACAAGACCCTCGGGAGTAATTTAAGTATAATGGCAGTGAATGAGAATGATGAGGTTGGTATACAGGCTGGATCAGGCTTTATCAAAAAAAGTATTGCTTGAATAACTGATATGGTTTTTTTTTTTTTTTTTTTTTAGATTGCAGGAGTGCAGCTTAACGGTGTTATTAAACGTGGCTATATTGATGCATCGGAAAAGCAACTTGAACAGTGCTCTGATAAAAATTATAAGAAAATTTTTGATTTTCTCAATTCAGTTAATAGGAGAGCCAACATTTTCGATAGATTCAACGTGGATAAAATTTTCGATGTCCGTATTCTCTCTGTTAGTGAACGCTTTCGTGGCAAAGGCATTGCCAAGGAACTTGTGTCCCGGAGTGAGCAACTTGCACGCGAATGCGATTTTACAGTAAGTGAGCACAGAATTTGTTCAAGAGTTTTTTTGTTATTTAATGCGTTCCTTTCGAAGCTTATGAAAGCCGAGGCCACAGGCATATTTTCACAAAAGATTCTTAAATCAAATGGATTTTTGGTTTTGGAGGAACAATATTATAATAAATGGTGCGATGAATTTGGCAATCCAATTTTAAAGGTCGAATCGCCACATATTAAGCTACAGTTACTGTACAAAGTATTATATTAAATCAATAATAAATTAAATGTTATTTGCGTGGCCCAGACCAGCGCGTTGAAGAATTCAAATTAAAAAAAGAATATACTGATATATACGCTTACATTATATAAAACTATTCTCAGCCTTTAGTTTAAGAGCTTAAAATTAAACACTTTCTCATAAGTACTTTCAAAGGGAGCTAGTCATTGACGAACCAAAATTTTTTGCACTTTACTGTAGATTTTTTTTTTCAATTAAATATTTATATAATAAAAAATATTTGTTAAATGCCAAAAATAAAAGCTTTAATTAATATTATTAATAAGAGAGGGTACAATGGTGTTAAACTTAAGAAGAAAGTTATTCAAGAACTGCTGAGGTACTTTAAATGAGTTGGATTAAATTATGATGATGATGATGATGATGTATTTCTTTTCTCCTATGTGGAGAGAGCCTCTCTTGAGTATAGTTTGGAAAATTCCTTTTAAGTTAAAAGACAATAACTCGTATACGCATTTAAGTATTAAAATTTGGGAGCAAAATTTTTTAAGTAGTCAAAATTTGTATTTATATATTTTTTTAAAACAGAGGTCCATACGTTTTAAGTATAAATTAGAACAGTGAATATTGTCTTTAATGTAGTTGAAAATTTTTACTTAAAATATATACACACCTTTATATAAAACAAAAGTTTTGTTCAATGTGTTAAGAAAGCTTTTTCTAAATAAACTATTGAAAAACAAATAAATTCTCTTACTAGATATTGTTTCGGATATGGTAAATTCCCGTTTTGGCTCACAGGGTTGGGCCCTGGCGGAAAATATTTCTTTGGGCTAGTATTAATATTTGTCTAACAGTAACTAATATTATTATAATTATTATTATTATTTTTGTTACAGTTACCTACGCAAATAATTCCAATTTTGGGCGAATTCCAATTTCCGAGTGTCTGCAATGGCAGCCCTTTTATTTAAGAGTTGATTAAGGAACGAAAATGTAACTCAAAATGAAATCTAATTGTTACTCAAAATTAAGCTGTTGTAGACGAAAAAAATGTTGGAGAATAAATCGGTAGCACTATCGATACTATCGATGGTTTCAAACTATCGCAAACAGCGATGGTTTTTGAAGACTATCGATAGTTTTGATTCATGGACATTTACCTTAGCATTGGAAAGGTGGTGCTGGCGGTGACAGAGGGCTGTCTTCTTTTTAAAATGGACAGATTCCTAAAAATGCCATTATTTAGATAAGGCCGAGAACTGCTCGAAAAATCATCTTTCAATTATCAAAATTATCGATTGTAAAAATTATCGATAATCGAAAATATCAATGATGATGGTGAGGTTGGTGATGATGATGGTGATGGTGAGGTTGGTGATGATGGGGATGGTGGAGATAATGGTGTTGATTGTGATGATGGTGTTGATGATGGTGATGGTGTTCAAATTTGAAAATATACCTTCCGATAGTTCTCCAGCTCTACTGAGATGACTGAGAATTTCTTCAATTCATTTCTTTATATACGTTTCCGAAATCATGAATTCAGTGAGAATTGTAGGAATTTTTTGAAAAAAATTACCATATCTCGGGGTAGTTTTGCAATTGGAGGGAAATAATGACTGGAAATTTGTTTTCAAGACGAATACCATCAAAGGGCACTATGAGCGTATTCGGAGGGTGATTTTGGGGGTTCAAGCCCCTCTAACTATGGGGAATTACAAAGGGGAATGAGAAAATGATCTCGGTGGATAGTTTTGCTATGCCCTAAACCACTTCTGAAATAATTTTCTGCGTCGGTGTGTGTCGGAAGGCAACTAAAAACTCCTGATAGCTTATATCTCCACACCCTTTTGGGTCCCATATAAGAAGATTATACGAATTTAACATTTGTCCAGCGGGCTGCATCAAGGAATCGAGGAGTTTATAAGGTCAGTCGAGTAGGGCAACAGTACAGTTAAGTCGGAGACGAACAAAGAGAACAAAAGATGTGATATTGTCATCGGCCTGAAGTCTTCTTCTGTATCTTCCATGTTCCCACCAACTCTACCATGGCTTGTTTTAAATCAGCCCTCAGACTTAGCGAGACATAGATCTAAGCAGTAATGCCAACTTAGCGCTTTTCGCGCTAGATCTAGCGCTTTTGGAAGGCCCGCTGCGCAAAAACGTCTTTTTAGCGCAAAGCTATTTTTGCGCGAAATCTAACGCTTTTTCGTTGCGTTCATTAAAGTTTTCAAAGTACAAGTTTTTCCTTCAATTTTTAAAATTGTAATAACGTAAGCCAAGTATTGCTTCCTAACACAACAGCTGTTAGATGAACCAATGATGAATTTGGTAGCTTTAATTTTGTGATTGCGTTTAGACTAGAGAAACAATTTGCGTGACTATTTTGTGATTGTTCATGCAGACGTCCTATTGCAGTGCGTAGAACAGTTTCCCTCCATATAAATCCACTAAAATGCAACCATCGTCTATCTGCAACAAGTTGCCAAAGAATTGCATATCATGCGTTGCATCTGCGCCGAAAAGTTGGATTCTTGTATCGAACGTGCATACGATCACATCAAGTGTCTATAAATCTTCTTCTCAGCGATTACATTCAAATCGTCTATATATATATTTTTTCTCTCCAAATTTATTTATTTCAAGTTTAATAATCGGAAATTTATATTTCGTTTTCATTTAATTTTACTCGCCTTAATTTAATTAATCTACGGAAATTATTCCTACGAATCAACATAAAACGGCGGCGATCTCATTCAAACCAATCACGTAAGAATTCTCCCATAATTCTTTACAATAAAGAAACTCTTATATTTCTTCAAAATCGTGTATTTTTTCTCTTTTATATTCTCGGCTATTCCCTGCCTCCCGAAATTCACGTCCTGAGCTATTTAGTGATATAGAATCGCATATGGGAAAGAAAGAGATGGTTGATCGGTGCCCTAGTCGCATCGTTTCTAATCTAAACGCAGACTTGTAAGAAGCATATTTAATCATTTGTTTTATAATAAATATTCAAAGAAACAAAAAACATCAAAATATACAATGATCTTTTTAGAAAAACAACCGGTTCCCTTCGAAAAACGCTTTCTTTTGGTTGATTTAGCGCTTTTTGAATTTAGAAATTGGGAATCATTGATTTCCGGTGCTTTTTAGCGCGTTTTCAAAATTAATCAGCGCTTTTTCCATCTGAAGAGTTGGCAGCACTGTGTAGAAATATTTTTAAGAAAACACATTTTTTCGATGCATACTTTTGGGGGACTCAATTCAAACAGACATCATACCAAACCTTGAAGGCACGGCTTGTCATGATCACGGCTCGGATTTTGTTGCATTTATAAATTTAAAGCATACTTTATGGAGTAAAATTTTTGTTCCACTCACTTAAAGCTAAGAATTTAATAGATTTTTAACTTCAATGTGCATTTATTAAAGTTAGAAAAGCAGTTTGAAGTTCATATTCGCTAAACTTATTGGCAAAATGTTGGGGAAAAAGTTTTTTTTACCCCATAAAGTATGTTTTAAATTTATAAATGCAACAAAATCCGAGCCCTGGTCATGATCCAATACCAATAATATTTATTATTTAAGCTATTTAGGCAAAGTTAGAAAAGAATTAAGCGTATGCGTTAAAAAACGTTACTTTTTTTTGTACATATACGAAATGCTTTCGATATCGATTTTACGATTCGAGTCGAAACTGAATCAAGTGCTCTCTCTCTATCTCTCGAGTCAAAATGAATATCCATCAACAAAATTTGCGACGTAATTTCAAAATCCAATTCCATTTTAGTAATTCTTATATACCTATTCTTATCTCCGCAAGGAGAATCAATTTATGATTTACGGGCTTGGCAAACCCGCGGACCCTAGCCAACAGTTCGACCATTTTTGGCAGAATGGGTATAGAATCTATAAAATGGTATTGCCTTTTATCCAGTCACGAACGGTAGACCAATTGACCTTAACTTGGTACGACGGGGATCAGGACCCCACGGACTGACCACTCGTGCCTGATAGACCACCTTGTGGGAGGCTCGTCGGGTCTGTGGTTGCTTAACGGTGAGCTGGCACCACACCATTACCAATGGGTTCCAATATTGTGGCAACCGCCGGTTTGTCAATACTGGCCATGCACATTGAGGTGCCACGGAGCGAAGGCCCAACCAGGTTATGTACCCACGTTAAACTCGACTATTGTACGTATGTATACCAATTCTTATGTGATTGAATATAAACGGGTTTCAACCGACACTACGGATAATGATGCTAAAATCGAAACCTACCAAAGAAATTTTTTCTCAATTTATTTATATTGATTTAGGCTTAAAACGTTTTAAATTACTAACCGAAGCATTAACCCATTCTAGCGACTTCTCTCTCGGGCAGTATGTCGCTTTAATTGCGCTCAAAACGTTTGCTTCTTTTGCTTGATTACAGTCCATTTGATTGGCAAATATTGAATGCCAAAGAAGACAGCAATCAATTTGAAATAATTTTTTTTATGACATTAAAATAAAAAATAAAAAATCAACTGAAATTTTCTAGACTCACTTATTACGTTTTATCCCGGTTCGTGAAATTTTGGTAAATTTCATTTGCGCAATAGCAAGAGAATAATTTGCATATACGTACCTATATATTTTTATTTTGAGTTGATCAGAATACATAACAATAACAATCTTGTTCTATTGCGATATTCTCTTCAACACGCTTTGTGATTTTTCGGGGAAAAAAATTTAAGTCGCCAGACGCAGAAGACAGACTGACACACTCGAATAAATTAGCATTATTAAATCATCGAAGATTATTTGTTTTATTACACCGGCCGGCAAAAACAAAAACTCTATCACGTCTAGTTTTTGAGCTTTTATTTTTATTTATAAAATACGTATTTGTTATGAGACTAGATGATCCGGCGAACTTCGTTACGCCTCAGAAGAAACTAATGTAGGTGTCAAAAATCAATAACTAAAAAAATAGGCAGATCTCTTTCTACCAGTCTTTTTCACTGTTGCCAGATTAGGGAAATCTCCCCCAAATAAAATGAAGTTTATGGTCTTTAGTATAGACTTAGGGTAGAAAAGTAATCGGGTGAAATTTTATGGGACATGGGAGGTTTTTGTTTTTAGAAGATTTCAAAATTAAATTTTAGCGAATTTTGGATTTGTTTTGAGACATTCCCGTAAAAATCTGGCAACAGTGGTTTTTCCTTTTTCCCCTGACGTTCAAAGAGACATGGTTTTCTTTTTAAAAACTACAAATTCGTCTTCCATAAATTGAAATAAAGCAGTTCATTGATTTAAAAAACAGGATGTATGCGTAATGTTACGGCCTACTATCTTCTTTGAAATAACATTGCTCATACGTCGGGTATTACAACTAAAAAATTCTTGGCGGGAGTAAATATTCTAATAAAAATTGTTTATAGCAGAAAAACTAGACGTGGTAGATAAATTCTGCAAATATATTTAGATTTAGCTCGACGATATGTATCAATTGCGCATAGAAATTGTTTTGCTCTAATTTTGATGCTGACCAGTGTTACAAAAGAGACTCATACATTTCTGGCTCTATTAATAATTGCAACTCTCATTTGAATTAAAAATTAAATCTTTTTTTAGGAAAGGAAAGAAGGATTTTGTAGAAACAGCAAAGACATTCCAGCTTGATTCTAAGACCTCGGAGAGAAACCTAAATTTTAGTATAAAAATAGTTTTTTTGGACACCCTCAGTACGGAGTTTAGTAAAGAAAATTAAAGAGAATAATAATCATTAAATCGTTCAAAAATTTTGACAGCTCTTTTCAATAAGTTCCAATTTCTTCAAAAACAAAAAAGTTAAGTAATAGTGTAGGCTAATATTTGTCATGTAGAGAACAATTTTTGTCACAAACTGCGTATGGTTAAAAAAAGAATTTTTTTTCTTGTCAGCATTGTGAATGAGCATACTCTTAAAATCTTTGGAAAATACCAACTGCACACTGAGGGACATTAAAGAATTCCTGAACGTGATTCAATATCGCGAAAAATAGTTGTATGCAAATTCGATTGTCTTTTTTTATACCCTATATAAGAAGGGTAGGTATATTAGTTTTATGAGAATCTTGTAACTAAGAACTTGTAAGAAGATCTAAGCTCTATAGACATAGGAAAAAATATATATATATACAGGGTGTCCCAAAAACTTTTGTAAAAAATCAAACCATCGATAGGTCGAGTCAAGAGAAAAATTTTTTGTTTTGCAGAAAAAACTCTCTTAGTGTTACCGTTTACGAGCTGTAGCACTTCAAAAAAAGTTTATTTTTGTTCGTTACAAATGAAACGTGTAGGATAAAAGCTATTATATATTATTAATTAAGCTATTATTAGTTAATTTTGTGTAACTTTTGTATGGAAAGGCAAAATATAGTGCATCAATACTGTCGGGTATATCTGGGTATATCAAAGTTGGGCTTAACTGACTTTCGCTTTCTTACTTCTTTGTGTCGCAAAATTTGATTAAGTTTGCCGCAAAAATAAATTTTCAATTTCAACCTATTCCCAGACTGATTAAAACCAGAATTTTGGAAACAAAAAATTAATTACTTTAACCATTGCCACAACAGAATAATTCGTACGTCATTTATTTAAATAGTATAAGTATGTCAGTAGTAAACAAAATACATATGTATAAATATGTATAACATATGTTAATCTCGATGAATATCTAAAATTTATCTCAGATGTTGATAAGGAGTAAGTAATTTGGGATTTAGGAGGAAGCTTTACATACATTCAAATATACAATATACATACATACATTGAGCTCAACATACGAACGACGGACGGGCCTCTGTACAGCCATATGTTAAGTCGTAACTCAGATGAAGTTTGCAGTTCACTTTCGAAATCGTTCGAGCGCGGTTCTAACAGAGAAATCACTGTGGAAACAATTAAAGTACATTCGTTCAACATAATATATAACCGAAAATCTGGAGTCTAGAATATTCCTGTTTAAATAAATTAAAAGTATACACAATTTACTCATTTCAGTCAAGTAGTTAGTCGACAAGAATTACACCCATGTATAAATCCTTTATTTCATTTAAGGGGGTCTTCTCATTGAAAACCCGTTTTTTGGACCCTTTTTAAAAAAATTCTTATTTGAAAACGCAAAGAATAATTGAAAACTTTTTTTATTTATTGTATTACAAAAGGTTCAAAGTAAATAAAAAAATTTTTTTTGTCTCGATACGTGGGCTGTTCAAAAAGTAATGAGACTTCAAAGTTGGTGGTGAAAAAAAAAGGTGCCGTCACGGCGGCCACGATTCCGGGTCTCCGGAGCGTCCGAAATGGAAAAAAAAACGGGGTTATAATCAGTATAGATGTAATTCTCGGGTGAACCTCAAGCTTAATTTTGTGATTTTTTTTGACAAAATGGCGGCCATTCAAAAAAAAATTTCAATTTCGGGCTTTTTTTTGTAGTTTAGTGTAAAAAAAAAATAGTAAAAATTTTTTTTAAAATTATGGTCGAGGTTCACCCGAGAATGGTGACAATTCTGCGTCGATTCCACTTTGTTTCATGAAAATCGGTTCAGTTGAACTGGAGATATCATGGCCGACAGTTCGAAAAACGTGGTTTCGAGATAAACGCGTTTAAAGTTTGAAGCAACGCAAAAATTACTCGTTTTAGCGCAGATCTTGCTCGACAAAGAAGGCTATATCCTCTAAACTATTTCGAATTTCAAAAAATCCTTTAAGGGGCATATTCACAACTACCCAAGCTATAAATAAATGCAAAAAAAAAAAGTCGAAAAAAAAAGTTGCTCAATGAGAAGACCCCCTTAAAGTTGCATAGAAGGACTTTCCGCAAAGCTTCCTTTGAATATTATTTTTGTAACATATATGATTATAATCTTTTTCTTCTTATTTACAGTTTTAGAAAATTTTCGCCATGGATTATAAATTGATCACCGAAAATCGTTTTGATGAAGTTGTATCTTTTTTGCGTGAAAACTTCTTCGCGGACGAGCCTCTCAACAAGGCCATTCAGCTGTGCAAACGTGGTGAAGGTCATGTAGATCTTGAAAATTATGTTTACGAGTCGCTGGAGAGTAATTTATGCATTATGGCAGTAAACGAAAAGGATGAGGTTAAACAAAGCTGGATTGAAAAAGCGAGAAAAATATGGATTTAATAATTCGTATTTCATTTCAGATTGCAGGAGTACAGCTTATTGGTATTCTTTATCCTGGCTACGTTGGGTCGTACGATGAGAAAATTGAATTATTTTTTGATAAAAATTATAAGAAAATTTTTCAACTTATAAACAATGTGAATGCGAGAGTTGACCTTTTCGAAAGATTTAACGTGGATAGAATCTTCGAAATGCGAATTCTCTCTGTTAGTGAACGGTTTCGTGGCAAAGGAATTGCCAAGGAATTGATCTCACGTGCTGAACAGCTTGCTAGAAAATGCGAATTTAAGCTAATAAAAACCGAAGTAACCGGTTTATTTTCGCAAAAGCTACTCGCGTCAAATGGATTTCTAGTTTTGGAGGAACAATCTTATGATAAATGGTGCGATGAATTTGGTAATCTCATTTTCAAAGTAGAGTCCCCACATATGAAGCTAGAATTACTGTATAAAGAATTATATTAAATTAATAATAAATTAAATGTTTTTATGTAACCTAAGCAAGAGCGTTTAAAATAAAGCTCGATTTTTATACCCGACACTACTCTGTGTCGAGGGTATATTGCGTTTGTGTGGTTGTGTGTAACACCCAGAACCAGTCGAGATAGACCATATGTTATAAAAACATAAGGGTGCTATAGTCAGGCAGCCTGACAATGAATACCGACACAGACTCACGTGCGTCTAAATACAGTTTTTAATATCAAGAGGAGTTTAAGGCCATATGGGTGCCCAATACACGACTTTTGTTATATTTGCGTTTATGAAACTGCCTCTGCCACGCCCACTTTTCCAATTTATATGGAATTCAAGTCGGAGCCTTAATTTCGCTCAAGTCCTAAGTCATTGAAATATTTGAAAGTCCGATTTGAGGCAGTTTTGAGATTTTGTGATAGACCCTAGTACTGGAGGTACCCTTATATGGACGATCTGAATTTTGAATTTTCTAAAAGTTCACTTTCGTTCAAGTCATTTGAAGTTCGGGTGTAGGGGACATTTCAACGCTTTGCCACGCCCACTTTTAATTTTTGAATCGTATACTTACTTGAAACATGTTCAAATATCAAATTCATCAATATGTTGAAAAACTTCGAGTTTAGAGCAGTTTTTGTGATTTTCGTAACAGACCCTAGTATGAGGTACCTAAAAATGGTCGATCGGGTCATTCTCGAATTGTTCTACTTGTCGTGAGCACGATACAAATTGTAGATAGCTCAATCCTTCGATAAGATAACTGTATACACAGAGGAGTCACGGAGGACATGTCTATCGAATCTCTGGTGACGCTGATCATTTCTATATACATTTTTAGGTCTATCTCGACTGTTCTGGGTGTTACACACACAAAAACGCAATATACCCTCGACACAGAGTGTGTCGTATAATTCAGCGTCACCAGGAGATTCGATTTGCCGTCTGTCTGTCTGTCTATCCGTATACAGTTTTCTATCGAAGGAGTAGCTTCTGACAAATTTGGTATCGTTTGACGGGAAATGAGCAAGAATAAGTTCGAGAATGGACCCGATGGACCATTTTTAGGTACCTCCAGTACTTGGGTCTGTTACGAAAATCAAAACTGCTTAAAATCGAGTTTTCAGTATTGATGAAATGATAGTTGACATATTGAAGTCAAGTTATTCAATTTCAAAATGAAAAGTGCGTGTGCAGAAGCCGTTTTAGAAAATTGTCTCCTATACCGAATCCAATGCTGATGTTCTATTCCTATGTTTGGTTTTGTCTGATCGGCTCCAATTTGTTTTTAAGTCGATCTCAAAAAGTTTGGCCGGGAATTAAGTTGCGCAATTATTTATGGCTATATCTCGAAACCCATTCAATATCTTATTTTCCTGTCTATGACAAACTTTTAACCCCAATATCTACAGAAATAGATGTAGAACTAAGTGACTCAAAAATCTCCATCTAGTGGCTACAAATTGCAAAAATCTCAACACTAACGATTTTTTTTACCTCTTTTATAAATTTCAACTCTAGTTTCAAAGCCGGAAAATATTTTTTAGAAAATTTTTTGATTAAAATGTAGAAAAATTATAGCTGGGAAACTTCCTCGAGTACACGAGGATCTGCATCTGAGCGCTCCTTGAAAAAGTTGTACCACTGCAAAGCTGAACAATTTTTACAAAAAATCAGAAGAAAACACTAAAAGTTATTCTTTAAATATGATCTTAATTTTCCATCGAGCGCTGATGATTCAGAATCTAAAATGTAATTGTTATGAGCAGAGCTCGGATTTTGTTGCTTTTATATTATTTAAAGCATACTTTATGGAGTAAAAATTTTGTTCAACTCACATAAAGTTAAGATTCAAATCGATTTTTACCTTCAATATGAATTTCTTTGAAGTTTGAAAAGCGGTTTGAAGTTCAGATTCACTAAAATTATTCGCAAAATGTTGGTTAGAAAAAATTTTTACCCTATAAAGTATGCTTTAAATTTATGAAAGCAACAAAGTCCGAGTCCTGGTTATGAGTGTTGCATTATTGTATAAACCACAATGGTTTATTTTAATAGATTCAAAAATCAATATAGTATTTTCGAACAAGTAAATTTTTATTAATAAATAATTTTTGGAAGTTATCTACATAAATATTTTTTTAAATTAACAATTTATCCTTTGAGGAGCAATATTATCTTTTCTTCATGCTTAGCACACGCAATGGAATCAAATTCCTTAAAAGTTTACAATTAATATCACATTCCTTAACTATCAAATAGTTAAACTCTTAAAGAGTCAGACATCACATTTTTCGGTAGAAATAGTGATGTCTAATTGATGTGATGTCTCAATTAGATTCTAAGCTCCGATATTTAATCATTCTCGTATACCATTCCTTAAATTTTATATTTGCACTTGGACTTTTTTGTAGAAATTTCATTATATGTGGATACATATTGTAAGTATACAGGGTGTTCCATACTCAATAGATCAAAAAAAAAAAAAAAAAAAGGGGATAGGGGGGGTCCAGACGGACCAAAAATCGTATGGCAGGGGGTAGGTCGCAAATGCACCCCTGAGGAGTTACATGCAAAAAACAATATTTTGGTTTTTTCACTGGTGCTCCTCACTTACAGGCCGTAAATTGAAAATCACATATGATATGAAAAGCTTGGCGGTTTTCCGTTAACACTGCATAGTACGATTTTAAATAATTCAACTCCGTTTTCTCTGGTACTACCATCTAAGCCTAAAATAGTGTAATTTTAGCTTTTAAAGTGATTTAATTCAAAAGAAATACGATCGAGCCTCTTTTTTTTACTCTTTTCGAAAACTTTGAATTTTTCTCTTCAATTTGATACCATGTTTGCTAAAAAGAAGTTTCACAATCAATGCAAAACTAAGGTTTGAAAATAATTATTTTGTATTTTTGACTCCCAGAAAAGTTATTTTAATCAAATTTATTGAGCACACTTTTAGGCAGCATGAGAAAAAGAAAAATCTAAGAAATTTAAAAATTTCAGAATAGTGTTTTAGTTTTACATATCCGCCTAAAAGTATGCTCACCAATTTAGTCGAATTCTTTCCGCGCCTAAAGCTCCTTACGAGTGCAAGATGAATCCCCCTTTCCATACAATTTTTTGCTTGTATGGGTTCCCCCTATCACCTCCTTTTTTTTTGATCCATTGAGTATGGAACACCCTGTATAATATGTCCCTTCGAAAGTAATTTTATTATTAAAATTATTAATTTTCTAAGCTTAAAAGTAATAAATAAGAACTATTGAACGGAATAAGTCGAATATTTTATATGAAAAAACATTTGGAATACTGAATTATGTTTGGGAGTCTCCTTTTTTAAAAGCAAAAACTTAACTTTGTTAATTAATTTTTATAAATAAGCAGTACGTCTTCATCAGTGCCAAAAGCTTTGCGAGCTTCATCCATTGAAGTTTGAGAGCATTGACATATATCTGCACATAAAAATACTTCAATATATTATTTCAATAAATTTGAATATTCACCAAACCAAATAAAAAAGGTCAAGCCATTTTTTTCGAAACCCAAAAATTAAACAATTACATGAACAACTAACTTACGTCCATCATGAACTTCAGGATTCCTATAGAAAAGCTTTTGCAATTTTAGATCATATCCACATAAAATAATGTAGTGTCCAGCATAGCTTTGAGAGGGACGCACGTAACGAAGAAGACAATATAAGAAAATTCTTAAAAATCGTAAAAAAAAAAAATAAAGAATAAATGATAATTCAAAAATAACCAACACCGGAGAACGTTACAATTATAAAAAAAAAAAGAATTTGATGGAAATACCTTACGCCGAATACACAGGGTGTCCTGTAATGAAAGGATAACCTTAAACTGGACTATAGCTCACCTTATGCTGGTTCCAAAACAGTTCCGAGAAGGTTCTACCCCTCTTAGTTTCAGAGGTACGCTATTTTTTAAGGGGGTCTTCTCATTGAGCAACTTTTTTTTCGACTTTTTTTTTTTTGCATTTATTTATAGCTTGGGTAGTTGTGAATATGACCCTAAAAGGATTTTTTGAAATTCGAAATAGTTTAGAGGATATAGCCTTCTTTGTCGAGCAAGATCTGCGCTAAAACGAGTAATTTTTGCGTTGCTTCAAACTTTAAACGCGTTTATCTCGAAACCACGTTTTTCGAACTGGCGGCCATGATATCTCCAGTTCAACTGAACCGATTTTCATGAAACAAAGTGGAATCGACGCAGAATTGTCACCATTCTCGGGTGAACCTCGACCATAATTTTAAAAAATTTTTTACTATTTTTTTTTTACCACTAAACTACAAAAAAAAAGCCCGAAATTGAAATTTTTTTTTGAATGGCCGCCATTTTGTCAAAAAAAATCACAAAATTAAGCTTGAGGTTCACCCGAGAATTACATCTATACTGATTATAACCCCGTTTTTTTTCCATTTCGGACGCTCCGGAGACCCGGAATCGTGGCCGCCGTGACGGCACCTTTTTTTTCACCACGAACTTTGAAGTCTCATTACTTTTTGAACAGCCCACGTATCGAGGCAAAAAAATTTTTTTATTTACTTTGAACCTTTTGTAATACAATAAATAAAAAAAGTTTTCAATTATTCTTTGCGTTTTCAAATAAGAATTTTTTTAAAAAGGGTCCAAAAAACGGGTTTTCAATGAGAAGACCCCCTTAAATAATGTCTTATATTTTTTTTAACTTATTTGACTTCCTTATGTACCAAGATCGCAATATCAATGAATTCCAATTTTTTTTTATATTTTCTGAATATTATGCGTTTTGTTTATGCTATTAGGTGGGTGAATTGAAATAAATATAATAAGCCAGTTCAAGGTAATCCATTCTTTACAGGACACCCTGTAGAAAAAATTAAATTCCAACAAAAAAAAGGAGCAAATAAAAACTTTAAGGGCTGTTTTCTCATCCTTTTTTATCTGTAAGTTAAATTATCCTGATGATAATTTCATACAAATTTGATTAATAACTCAAAGAAAATGAAATTTAACTGGCAGATAGAGCTTAAAAGCAGGATGAGAAAACGGCCCTAAGTCAGTCAAGCCCGACTTTAGTATACCCAGCTTCCGGACGAGTTTATAGTCATTGTTAAGGCTTCCATGTATGCTGTATTTTACAGGATACTCCTATATTTTGGAGGCAAAACCCCGATCCTGATTTTTTGCTCAAAACCCTGTATTTATCCTGTATTATACAGTATTTTGGCAATAAAATTGTGAAGTTTTGATTTTGTGAAGAACTTTTTTTGCTCAGAATGGAATGGAAGGATAAAAAAAACTTCCAGTTCCGAAACGTTGGGTTGAAATTTTCAATCTTTTGGACGCTGCAGGCTGCGACTACAAAGCAACAATGTTTTAGTACATTCTCTGCCTACCTGAATCAACTGGCTCAGTCGAGCGAAGTTTTTCAGCAATTAATCAAATATGGCCGCAGGAAAAAACTCGACTAAATTAAAGCCACTCAAAGCCATTATTTTGATAAAAACAAATTTTCAAATGCAATGCGTCGAATTTTACGAGTTCCTTAAAGCTAATCTAGAGTTGCTTCGTCAAATTGCATCGAAAGATAAGTACAAAGACGATTCTGAGGTCAAAAGTTTAAAAATTGAAGTAATTTAATTTTTTATTTAACTTTTATTGACCTGATAGAAATACAATAAGGATAAACAACTGAAATGTTACAAAATTTCCCCATATTTAGATTTTTTTTCATATAAAAACGGAATCATGTACAGCTGCAAAGCCTGTTTTTGGAAAACAAGATCTTGTTAAATGAATTACTTTGATCATTTTATGCTGTATTTTCATTCGATTGAGATGGGAGGCTTAGTCATGGTCAACCTATGTTTCGAATTTGAAGCCGTACAAAAGTTACGAAAAATCTATACTAGTCTTTCATATCCATACCAAATAACAATGAAAATTTTTGAGTGCTTCTCGAGCTAAAAGCATTTTCCTCTACACACGTCAATGAGTGAATCACGCCCATTTTCACTTAGAATCGTTTTCTAAACCTAAAAAGTCTACGTTCCAAATTTCAACTTGATTGTTTTGTCGTTTCGGAGGATATCATACCACAAATAGACGGACAGAGAGACAGGCATAATTACATTATATAAAAATTATAGCCTGCTGAAGCTGGGTACAATGAAAACGAGTTTCAAAATGGTTATCTACTTACCCAAATTTTTCTAGAATATTAGGTTTACATATTTCACACGTGAGCAGCGAAGCACTTGTTAACAAGACGACTGGACCATTTTTGGCCAAATGGCGTATTATTGTTTCCATTTCAATAGTTCGTTGTTCGACTTTCAATCCATATTTTTGTGCCTCCTTAAACTTTTTCACTACGCGCTTTTCATCCTTGTCAATGATTTTTGTATAGTAACTATGTTGATTGTAATTTGGGTCGACACCCAGTGTCTTCGTTAGGTACTCATTTTGTATGCCATAACGATGTAATAAATAACATAGATCAATAGTCCAAGTACTTGAGCCAAAGCCTTCGTCAGCGCATATACTATCGAAGTTTTTGATTAAATTCTCACGCTGGGCGGAAGATAAAATCATCATTATGCAAGAAATTCCGCAGTCCCAATTATAGCGTTGTTGATAGTGGGTTAAATTGTAGTGTTTCTGTATTGGTATCCCTGAAAAAAGTTGAATTCAAATGTAATATTAATTTATTTTAACATTCGAACAGTCGAAAGATATGTAACAACTGAAGGTATCTTTGTATTCTTGAATACACTTCAATATCTAAAATCAAATTTAATACATATAATCTTTTAAGCTATTCTCATTATAATGTTATTAATTGAAGCGTAAACCAACCATCCATTTTATATATTTTTGAAACAATCGCTAGTCGAATGGGACACTAAAAATTTATTTATGGATTTGTTTACAAAAGAGACAGTGAATGACAGCTGATGAGAGAAACAATACGAATAGCGCCACTTCATGATCTGTCTTTTGATGTGACGTAATAACAGATGGAGATATTGTTATTGTTTTCTATCTCGAGAGTCAGGCAGGCACACGAACAATGTTTTGAAACAATTAAGCAAGCGAGGGAAGACGTGCAAAAATAAAAAACGGCTGTTTGCGTAATCTTCCGGAACAATTTGTGTTTTTCTTTCTCATGCATTCTTAATGGGATGTTTTCGAAACATGTTTCATACGTCTGTCTCTCGAATAATAGATACTGCGGGAAATGCATACAAGGGGAGCATGAATTTCGCGAAGTTTTAAGCAAACACTGTCACTTTTCATTTAAGCTACAGACAGGAAATTTTACGTCGATTTCAACAGATTTATGGATTTTTTTTTTTTTTGAAGCGTTTGCGGCCCGTCCGTATGTGAACATTTCTAGATAAAAAAATCCCGGGGAATATTCATTTAGAATTGGGCTGATAGGCAAACCGCGGCAACGTATTAGGGAACGTGTCCAAACTACGTGAACCATTTTTTACTACTTTTTACCCCCCTCCCCCCCCCCCCTCGGTGACAATCCGTAGAATAATTTAAGTGACCAATTTGTCCAAGTGTAGTACTTTCAGGAACCCCCTCACCCCCCCCCGCCCGCCCCCCCTAAAAGGGTCACGTAGTTTGGACACGTTCCCTTAGCTGTTTCCAAGTCAAATAAAAGAGACCGATGGTTTTCACATGCAAATTTCGTTCTATAAAAAAAAATCTTGAAATATTTATTTATACCTTAATGAAATGGACGGTTATATAAATATCAAAATAATAAAAATTATTCACTTTAAGAGAAAAAAAATCATTCTATCGAACGGAAAATCACAACAAAGCCCCACTCTGTATCCGTTACTACGTCACAGTCAAAGAGAGAGCGCGAAGTGGCGCTATCTATATTTCTTTCAAAGCTACAGCTGCTGTTCAAGCAGAAGAAGAAGAAGAAGAAGACTAGACTGTTTGTTTTATAATCAGCGGTAAATATTGAGTCCCAAAAAAGAAAAATAAAATTATGAAAAAACCACGCATCAACCGGAACGCGATCCTGGATAAATTACATCGCGGCGTTGTCTACACGTGCATTGGAGTCACATTATTTGGAACGGTGTTGCTTGGGCAACGTGTTTACAATTATTTCACAGTTATACGACCAGCACGCGAACAGCAAGAACGGAAAATGATTGAAGAAGGGTCACACGACAAAGCTCCGGAGCTGAAATATTAAGTTTAATACTAATGTAGGAAAAATTATAGTTGTCGATGTATATTGTTGCAAATTATTTTACTTTTCTGTATCAAAAATCTATATGTAAGAATTCTCATTGAATTTGTCTTATTTAGATCATTCGGTTTATATTTCACAATAAATGTTTCTTTTGCGAAATCCATGTTATCGATTGTTATGAGAAAAATATACCTATGTAAGCCCAGTAAAGAGAATGAGTGGAATTGTAATAAAAGAGGATGCTTTAGGCCCCATCTACACGATGCAAGTTTTCACTTGGCAAGTCACTTCTGCAAGTACTTGGCAAGGAGATTGCATCGTGTAGAATGCTTGCAAGGACTTGCGGCAGGTTTTTCAAGACTTCCATGCAAGAACTTGCCTAAAGAAAATTCGGATCGTGTAGAAATACAATCTTCCAATTTGCTAGAAGCTTTTTTTTACTTGCACGCTTACAAACTGTCAGGTTCAAGAAAGTAGCGAGTGCTATGTTTCAATATTTATTATTTTCTTCATAGCTAGCTATTTATTGAATAAAATTTTTCGCATTTTTTTTTATCAACATGGCTGTGTCAGAGGAGCAAATTGAAATAATTACTGAAGAATACCAGCAAAATGAGTGCTTGTGGCAAAAGTCACACATGGACTACAAAAAAAAGTAAAAAAGTTTACATCGGCTAAGCCGACTGCACACATACCTTTTCCTCAGCCTAAAATATGTTAAAACATTACCATAACAAAAATTCCTGCTGTTTTCGTTGTTCTAGCTTGGATATCTATTTTTACCTTATCTGTACTTCGATTAAGCTTCTCAAACTCGAGATTATTATTAAGCACAAAATTTTCGCGGATGGTGGGCATGGTCAAATTTTAACCGTTAGAGGACATTTTGTCTAGCTGCGAAATACTCAATTCAAAATAGTGAAAATCAAATTTTTGCGAATTTCGCGAATGTTTGTCTTGATCAAATTTTAACCCTTAGAGGACATTTTGTCTAGCTGCGAAATACTCAATTCAAAAAAGTGAAAATAAAATTTTTCCGAATTTCGCGAATGGTGGTCATGGTCAAATTTTAACCGTTAGAGGGTATGTTACATACTCCGTGCCAAACTTAATATACCCTTTCCTTCGGAAAAGGTATAAAAAGAGGCAGCTTACGAAGCCATTGCCGAAAAAACAAATTTGTAAAAGCTGGTTATAAAGGACAAATTGCATTCATTGCTCTGGAAGCTCTGGGGGTAAACCAGTGAAATGGAAGCGCTTTGAATTGTTCACCTTCATTTGATAGGTCATTCATTGAATTCTCATAAAAGGGATTTATGTCTCTTCTAAAAAAGAATTTGCGTGCCCAAATTGTTCGTTTTGGTTTTTTTCTATAATTTTCTATTTCTTCCAAAATGAGCACCGCTGCTAGAACTTTCTTTATTTATTTATTCATTTTTGCTATTTTAGGTTAAAATATGATTTTTTATACCAACTGTCAAACTTGCGGCAAGAACTTCTACTTGAATGTAAAAACCTTCAAGCTGGCAAGCTACATGTTCTAAAAAAAATGCTTCTGAAAAGCAACTTTTAGTAACGCCGTGTGGCTATGTGCCCAAGCACTTGCGTGCAAGTCATCTTTAGATTACTTTCAAGCAAGCTGCAAGCTAAAATTAACTAGCATCGTGTGGATTGGTCACGCAAGTTCTTGCACACAAGTACTAAAACTTGCCAAGCGAAAACTTGCATCGTGTAGATGGGGCCTAATAGTGAAAACTTTAAATTCCAAACTAAATTAGATGAAGCTTTATGTCAAATAAAATAGCAAAAGCAAACTTCATCCACCAAAGCACGATCCAGCGCCACTTCTTTCTAATGCCGAAATCCTTTTTAATCCCCTCCTTTAACAGGTTCGAAGATTATTAATTGTTTGCGTTAACTTTTTTTGTGGTCTCTAGATAATTTCTTTGAGTTTAATTCAAAGCGTTTTTAAATTCCGGTCACTATAATCTTTTGGCTTAAAGTTCCAAAAAGCCGACAAACTACGATAAACTTCTATTAGTTCCAAAATAAAATTGTTTTCATCCATTTTTTCAATTAATTTTCCGCTCTCCGTTCGATGTTCACTCGTTGAATATTGCACAAATGAGGGTTGAACCAACATAGATATAGACCTACAGACACACCGTCTAACATCGTTACCTGCTTGACCGAAAATTTAAAGATTTTGATTTTCCGTCAGACATCGTAGGTGTACTCTTTCTCACTAAAGGCTGGTCTCCAGTTCCCCAAGGAATGAAAAACTCCATATAAAAAAAAGCCAAAGAAATGCTTAAGAAATATTTCTTCAAGAAATTTTCTGCATGCAGTCCCCAGTTCGGCAAAAAAGTAGTACATATTTTAATACGTTTTTTTGACATAAAATGTGCACGGTAACCCAGGCTATCAGCAGAAATAATTGCAAATGAATTGTTTCTTGGAGAAATTTTGACAAGTGATGTAGGTCAGTTGTGATTGTATAGAAATAGTGCATCCATTTTTCGGGTTTTTTCAGAAAAACATGGAGAAAACCCCCAAAAAAACCAAAAACGCTTAATAAATTTCTCAAACGAGAATAAACGCGAATTAATATCGCTTGTTAAAGAGAGTAGAAGAATTTGCGCGCTTTTTATTCTGAACGTTTATAATCGCGCCTTTTTAATTTCTGTGTTTCGTTTCACTTTTTTGACACATGTGACATATGACAGATTGCCTCTGTTGCACTAAAAAGTTCTTTAGTACTACCTTTTTTCCTCGGAGAAAAAAATAGAAAATTTCTGCTGACATTCCTTATATGCTTTCCAGACGTACAACGAAATCTCGAGATTTCAGAAAATTTTAGAACAAATTTGACATTTGAAATCCAGGCGATTTCAATTTTGTTCTGAAATCCCGAGATTTCGTTGTACGTCTGGAAAGCATATTACCGAACTGGAGACCAGCCTTTACACACGCTCAAAGTTGATACAACATTTGACGTGTCTATACCCCCTATTAGGTATGTCTGACTTCAGACTTTATACACCTTGCTCACAAGGTCGTTCATGCAAAAGTGGAAACTTTTCTAGTGGAAAATTTGTGCACTCGATTTTCCACAGTTTCTTAAATACCACTAATATTTTTTTTTTAGATAAATATATATTTGTCTAAAAACCATCCAATGTAAAAAGAAACGACGTGCACGACCGGCGAAATATCGGCGCGTCTAAGAGCCCACTAAAAGTTTGAATTTCAAGGTTGTCATTTTTTAGGGAATTGCTTATGGATTTATAATATTCTGTAAACAAATCAAACACAACTTGTTTAGTTTTTTTCTGGCTTTTCCTTTCCACCAATGGTCAATGATAGAAATGGATCAAATGTTTTTACTGGAAGATAATGAGAAATATGAAAAGGTTTCGGGAGAAATAATTCTCACTACCACTGGCAGATTTGCTCTTCAATGTACTACGTGTGAAGCGACGTTTGCTACTTTGGAATCATTTTCATTTCACTATATGCAGCGACATATTAAAAACAAAAGTCCTAAAAAATACGATGAAAAGTGTAATATTGAAGAGGAAGAATTCCTTTTTGATCCAATTGATCCAATGGATATAAAAATGGAGGTGGAGCATTTGATCGACGAAGATGACAATTCTGTTACTTCTTTGGAACAAGAGGAGAAAGAAGTGGAAGATACATTATCTTTAGATGAAAGATCGACTATTCAAAATAACAATTCAGTTAGATTTCTTTTTAATCTTGATACGAGCGGAATCTCAATGTTTTCTTTTCCAGGATAATTCGAAAAACTCAGATGAGTTTGTTATCCCCAGCGTTATACGAGATGTTATGAAACGGACGGCCGTTGTGCGAAAAAGCACACCATTGGAGGAACTGAAGCACAAGTGCCCAATTTGTGGACTAGGTTTCAAGGAAAAACATAATTTACGCTATCACTTTAAGCGTCATTCCAATCAGAAAGATCATGCTTGTCCTGAGTGCTCCAAATTGTTCTACACACAATCGGAAGTACGAGCACACATGCTGTTTCATTCGTCAGTGCGTGCGTTCCTTTGTTCGGACTGCGGACGTTCATTCCGAAAAAGATTCCAATTAACGGATCACATAAAGAGACACAAAAACCAAAGAGACTACAAATGCAAAGTCTGCGATAAGGCATTCTTCGACAACGAAACCCTCCAGAGTCATGTCCGCGTACATACATTGGAACGTCCATTCAAATGTAAAACGTGCGAGGCTACGTTCGCTCGTCAAACTGCCCTCCGGAATCATATAAAGCTGCACGAGAATAAACGTGAATATAAATGTAATCTCTGCGGTGCTGGGTTCAACCAACAGGCTGGATTGTTTTCCCATATGAAAATAACACATAAAGCAGCGTAAAAATCTGTTTGTCTTCCTTTAAATTGACGTTAAAAATAGATTGAACATTTTTATAAATGTAAATAAAATCCATTAATTTAATACTTTTTAGAATACAAAATATATGATTTTCCTAAAAAAAAACCTTGCATGTACATCTTTACAGTCTCCGATTACACTAGTTTACAAAAAAAAAGAGCAGAGACGAAATGATGGTTTTAAGAGTAAATTGGGGTCGCTGATCACGAAAATGGCATCCGTTTTTTTTTCCAAAGAATAGTTTTTGAGATATGGGCAAAAAACGTGTTTTTTGGGTACTTTACGAGATTTTTCCAAATAACTCCAAAACGGCTCGTCTAAACAAAATAAATTTTTATCAATATGAAGCAGAAAACTTTCCCCTTTGCAACGATATATCATTTGTTACAATCTTAGTTAGGTGTCTTAGTTTTTGAGCTATAGGCATTTGAACTTGAAAAAAGTTGACTTTTTTGGGTTTTTTTTGAATTTTCAAAAATTCATTTTAACTTTTAAGTAAAAAAAAAATTTTTTTTATTTTTTTCGGTTACTAAAAATGATAAACATATATTTAACGTTATTAGAAAACCATATTTCTTTCAAATCGGTTGGAAAACAAAGAAGTTATAAGAGGTTTTCCAAATTCCAAAACGGATGCCATTTTCGTGATCAGCGACCCCAATTTACTCTTAAAACCATCATTTCGTCTCTGCTCTCGCGAAAGTTTTAAATTCTGTAAACTAGTGTTATCGAAACAAGTGCAAAATACGCCGTATACTTAATGATACCAACTGTTCTGATTTAGGCAGGACAAGTTCTGATTTGCTGAAGCCAGTTCTGATTTAGTTTTAAGAAAAATCAGAACTCTGATTTTCCCGAATGTGTTCTGATTTGTTCTGATTTTCCATTGATATCTAAATATGGGAATCCGCATGTCCACCAACATTCATTTAAATGAACATTCACCCATAATTTCTTAGAGGCCATTTACACGTTAAGACATTTCGAAAATGAAAGAAATTTTCGTGTTTTCGCAATTGCAGGCCAATCGAAATATGATTTTAAAGCAAGCAAAGCAGCCACTGCAAGTGCTAACAGCACAAGCACTTCAGCAAGCACTGCCACCACTGGAGGAAGTCATATATCGGTAATAAATGATTCAAAAGAAGATGAGTAGCCAGTATCGGGGATATCAAAGTTTTAATTGCTATCGAAATGTATTTTTTTATGTTCATCAGAATCCTGAGGTTTAGGTTTTATTTTTGTTTTAATAAAAGTGTTCTCAAAAATAAGGTTAATTTGGTTTGATTTCCCTAATGTTTTTATAACTGACTCTTATATTTTGTTTAGATTTGCCTAGAGGTGTAAAAAATGTACTAAAATGTACACTCAGATTTTAATATGTAGTCTGATTTTTGTTCTGATTTTTCTAGCTCATGTTCTGAATAGTTCTGCTTTTTGAATTCGTTTTGTGGCCGAAGTTCTGCTTTTTCTTCCCAAACGGTTGGTATCATTACGTATACTTAATCCACATTACTCATACGCAGTACGATAAAAGATGGACATTTTTGTAATTTTAAGCCACTAGATGGATGCACTCTTTGAGGGTAAACTTCTTGCGAAATTTTTTTCTCCTATTCAATATCAACAACTTTACTCAAGACACCAAAAGAATATTCCTTACGGTTGACGAGATACAGGTATGTAAAAAAAAATCGAAGAAGTGGTAAATTAGAATTTGAGAAAAAAAATTTCCAAGGCTGCCACAGAATTCAAATTGCCTGGAATTTTTCCATTCGGATTTGAAAAAAATTCTCCCCATATAAAGGGAGATAGAATTTCAAACATTTTCAAGCTGATGTCATAAAATTCTTTTTATTTATTGATGCTTAGAACACTCTTTTTCCGCGGGGAAAAATTTCCCGGGGAATATTCAATAAGAATGGGCGGGTAATGTTTTCCCAACCAAATACATACCCACATTATACCTTGAAAAATTAATTCGATTGAAGAGTGCATAATTTTGATTACACTCAGGCAAAGTGCATTAGTAATGAAATTTTCCTGCTACGACGTTCGAGCGTTGTCAGTTTTATGGGAATTGCCGAATTCAGCTCAATTGAGAGTTGCGATTCTCAGGGAATATTCAAGTTTTTTTTATATACTATGTACACTGTTAATTATTATTAGAAGTTTATTTATGTATATCTATTGTTATTTCGGTACTCAGTCGCGATGAGTGAGGATATTTTTGTGCTTGAAAATGACGAATCGCTCGATCAACGTTGTGGAGATATATTTTTGACAACAAAAGGAAACTTCGCTATTCTTTGCAATCTTTGCGAATTAGTATATAAAAGTTTCGATGTTTATTCTGAACATTTAAAAAATCAACATTTATTATGGCCTGAAATAGCAGACGAATCCGAAATTACTTGAAGAAAATGAGATTCTACGAACAGAGGAACATTTTGTGCTATCATCAATGAATATTGAAAATGAACTTACAATAGAAGACGAATTGCCAATTGAATTGTCAGCGTTGAAAGAAGAAAAAGTTGAAAAGGACAACGAAGAATCAAATCATGAAAGTGATCTTTCAACAAAAAATCTGCAGGTATGTACGATTGCGGTAATTTAAAACAAAAAAAAAAAAAAATGTATCAATCGATTTTATGTAATTATTTCAGAGCACAGAGTGCACGAGCTCACAAAAAAAATATAGGCGCGTAGTTAAAAGAATCCCTAAAAGGTTCGAAAGCACCTAAGCCCGAAGATCTAAAATTTAGGTGCCCGATCTGTGGATTGACTTTTAAGCAGAAACGTTACGTGAGGTATCATATGAAACGCCATTCTCTACAAAAAAATCACGAATGTCTTGAATGCGAAAAGAAATTTCACACAGCTGCTGAGCTGCGTATTCACTCACGATCCCATGACGAGGCCAGCAACACTTCGGAAGAAAAAGCTTCAAAAAAGCGGGCAAAATTACTTGAAATTCCCGAAGAAATTCGAAACGTACAGAAACGAAACCTTAGAGTACCGTCTACAATTTTGCCAGAGGAGCGCAAGCACAAATGTCCAATTTGCGAGTCAACATTCAAAGCAAGACGCAATATGCTTTATCATTTTAAACGGCACTCGATGCAGAAGAATCACTCATGTCCCGATTGCGGTAAATTATTCTATACCAATACGGAATTACGAAGACACAGATTATTTCACTCCTCGGACCAAGGGTTCCTATGCAGCGACTGCGGACGTGCGTTCCAGTCGAAAGTCCGGCTATCGCATCATTTAAAGAGACACAAAAACCAAAGAGACTACAAATGCAAAGTCTGCGATAAGGCATTCTTCGACAACGAAACGTTACAGAGTCATGTCCGAGTCCATACATTGGAACGTCCATTCAAGTGCAATTTTTGCGAAAAAGCATTTTCACGCAAGACAACTCTTCGGAATCATATGAAATTGCATGAAAATAAGCGATCTTACAATTGCAATATTTGCGAAGCGAGTTTTAACCAAAAAGGCGGTCTTTCTTCACATCAAAGGATTGCGCATAAACTCATTTGAAATTTCGGTTTTAAGATAGAAAAAAAATTACCATAATAAAAGATGATATTTGTGTTGAAATCATAAAAATTCGTTTATGATTTTACTTTTAAAACCGTTTATCAGATCAACTAATCGCCAAGGCAATTGTTTTGAGAGAACAATGTGAGCAAAACTCTTATTGTCTTTAATTAATTTACCATTTTTATTTATTATTATTTATTTTATTTTTTATTTATTTATTTATTTTATTTATTTATTTATTTATTTATTTATTTATTTATTTATTTATTTTTTATTTATTTATTTATTTATTTATTTATTTATTTATTTATTTATTTATTTATTTATTTATTTATTTATTTATTTATTTATTTATTTATTTATTTATTTATTTATTTATTATTTATTTATTTATTTATTTATTTATTTATTTATTTATTTATTTATTTATTTATTTATTTATTTATTTATTATTTATTTATTATTTATTTATTTATTTATTATTTATTTATTTATTTATTTATTTATTTATTTATTTATTTATTTATTTATTTATTTATTTATTTATTTATTTATTATTATTTATTTTATTTATTATTTTATTTATTTATTTATTTATTTATTTATTATTTATTTATTTATTTATTTATTTATTTATTTATTTATTTATTTATTTATTTATTTATTTATTTATTTATTTATTTATTTATTTTTTATTTATTTATTTATTTATTTATTTATTTATTTATTTATTATTTTTTATTTATTTATTTATTTAATTATTTATTTATTTATTTGGAATCAATAAAGCTGAATTCTTTTTACAGACTTTATGATTCTTAACCTAAACTTATTATAATAAAACTTTACTATACAAAAAAACAAATAGTGGTATTCAAGCAGGTGGGCATCTTGGGCATTTGGGCAAATTGGTTTGTATGGAAAATCGTTTCCGCAGCTGGGCAACTATTGCACATCGATTTTGATGTGCAACATTTGCCCGATTTTGTGTGCAAATGAGTGCTATGGCGACCCTACAGTGTCAAATGAGTATGAATGTATGAAGAAATACAAAAACCATGATTTATAAAGTTCAATAAGTGAAAAACAAGTGAAATTGAATTAATGCCATGCATCTATTTAATAATACGACTATCGTTTTTACAAAAAATATTTTTTTTCCAAAAAATGTTTGCATCTTAATTTTTTGATACCAATTATATCTGCGTAATATAAATGTGAAAGACCAAACATGTTTGACTGTCCGTATGGATCTTAGGGCCAATATTACCAAACATATTTTAAAAAAATTTTAAATTAAATTAAAAATTTTTTTATTTTAAATTTCATTTTCAATATGCAACTTTTTTAAGTATAGCAAAATGTGGCAGCACGCTCCACTGTCAGGGTAGTCAGTCAAATTCACAAATGATTGAAATATTATTTTAGAGCATGGAGCCGTGTGCGCGCGATTTTTCATCAGTCTCATATCGCTGTAATCCGAATCCATAAATTTAAAGCTTTGCTTGTTTCGTTTTGCGCAGAATTTTTCCGTAAAATTTTAGAATGAATGTAATCAGCTGTTTTTCTACCGCCCTAAACAGGGCTGTTACCGTATCTTTAAAAAAACTTAAACGACCTGCTGAGGTAGTTTAAAATTTTTTTAAAAATATTTTAAAAATTTCGTTGGTGAAAATGAAAATCAGATTTTATTTTTAAAATTTTTTTAAATATGCTTGGTAATAGTAGCTTACATCGCAAAATTGCACCCGACGAAGTTGCCACTTGCAACAGATTGTAGTAAAACCACTATCACGCTATTTACACGTTAAGACATTTCGATAATGAAACAAATTTTCGTTGGCAAGGGAGGCAGGAGGAAGAGGGGAAAACGCTACCGCACCACATTCCCGTGCGTCCCTAGCCCACAGCAATTGTGTTTCATTATCGAAATGTCTTAACGTGTAAATGGCCTCTATTAAGATACAACACTTTGTATGCATACATGTAGGCACGTCTACAGCTCGCATTATGCATACAACCACTTTTACACTGAATTGTTTTGGTTGTCATTATTTGGAGAATTTTCAAGGCAATTTATTAACTTGTTGGTTTGTTAGATGGACTTCCAATGATGGAACTTGAGCAAAATGAAAGACTTGACCAACTGTGTGGCGAAATTTTCCTTACGACATACGGAAATATTGCCATGCAATGCAGTCTTTGCGATGTAATATATAAAAATTTTGAAAATTACTCAAAACATTTAAAGGATCATTTGTCTGCAACAAAAGATATCTTTGATGAAAATGTTAGTAATGATTCAGAGGAGTATCGTTCGGCATCGCCAAACATGGAAATAGAAGATGAATTGCCAATTGACGCAGCAGATATATCCAAATATATAAAAACGGAAGAAAACGATGAACAGGATGACATTGGCCATTCCGACGATTATGTATGTATGACTAAAAAAAAAAATTCGTAAATCTATGAACGTAAATTTATCTAGAAATCTTCATAGAGCACAGAACTGTCAACTCCAAATAAATATCGGGCGCGTCAATAGCCGAAACCTTAAGGGACCAAATGTGGAGCCACCTGAGGAGCGTAATTTTAAATTTAAAATTTGTGAAAATTTCAAAGGATTCAGGAAAATTTCAAAAAAGGCCTCAAAAAATTAAAGCATAATTGAAAAATCAAATAAAAAATCAAACCAACGCAAAAATAAATTTAAGGATAGTCAGCAATCAATGAGCACACACAACATTGGAAAACTTGAGGAGAATTGGAATGTTTGCTCTTTTGACAGAAAAAATGAAACTCAAACAACGATTTTTACTCATTGAGAAATTAGAAATAAGAGAATAAAATTAATAATCAAGAATTATTATCATATTTCTACATCGGCTCAATAGATTTGAAAATTTCAATATTTGTGAAAACCTTGTACGCATAGTATGGATTCACTTAGGTGCGCAAATTCTGAGATTGCGTCGCAAATTTTAAATAGTGGACCAATGAGCTTCGCAAATTGTGGCAAATGAGAAATTTTCACACATACTGTCAAAATTTACATGAAAATTTACGATGGGAAAAGTTGCGAAGGCATATGCGAAGCTGCATGAGTACCACTAATGTGTGAACAACCCCATCGCAAAGTGCTTGAAAAATTTTGTGCATATGAAAAACAGCTGATTGTCATCTAAATTAAGTTTTGAACATTGTTTCACATTCAGTTCGACATTTACAAAAAAAAGATTCAACATGCCCAAAAAGCAAAAAAAACAATTTATAATAGTGGTTCAAGCAATGAATTATGGCAAATTTGCCTAGCAAATTTCACTTTTGATGACAATCTGAAGAACGATGCAAAATAACGTAACAGTGTTTGCTTTTAAAAAACGACATCAAACATGTTCTTCACATTTTAATACCAGTATATAACAAAACATATCTGTTGTCAAACAAGTATGGAAAAATTTATTTTATTCTGATACACCGCATCGCTTTTAAAATTTTTAGTCTTATACAAACCAAAGTGAAAAGTTATTTTAACTTGGTAATTATAATCGTCGTTATGTTATAAACTTTGCGAAATCTCAAATTTTGCGAAGATGCACATCTTTATACACACTTATGTGAAAACCCACTAGTCATTTTATTCAAGTTAGTTAGCAATTAGGGGCTGTTTCCACTACAGACGCATTTTTAATGCAAAAATAGTTTTCAGCCCAAATTTTTAGCACAAAAACTGCTAGCAAAATATGCGCGTATTGCTTTTCCTTCCAACAAAGAAAACATTAAACACTATTTCCAATTAACCTTAGCATATTAACGTTAGAAATATTCAAATTTCGCAAAATTTCACCTGCAATTTTCAGCCTCTTGAGAAAACCATGATTATTTGCTTCAAATAATGTCTAAAACTATCACATAAACAATCTATTTCACTGGTTCGATTCAGAATATATGATAAAATCATATGTGCAAAATATATTTCAATATTTGCATACAGGCTGCTATTCTAAAGATTTTAAATAATTTACAAACCAGAAAAGTTATTAACTTTGAATTTAAATCTTAAATATGTTAAAATTTGGCGAAATCGCGAATTTGCGAAAGTCTACATCTTTAAAGAGTGAATCACAAGCTATAATCGGTTAGTGGAAATAGCCCCTTACATCGCAAAATTGCACCCGACGAAGTTGCGACTTGCAAAAGATTGTAGTAAAACCACTATTAAGTCATAACACTTTGTATGCATACATGTAGGCACGTCTACGGCTCGCATTATGCATACAACCACTTTTACACTGAATTGTTTTGGTTGTCATTATTTGGAGAATTTTCAAGGCAATTTATTAACTTGTTGGTTTGTTAGATGGATTTCCAATGATGGAACTTGAGCAAAATGAAAGACTTGACCAACTGTGTGGCGAAATTTTCCTTACGACGTACGGAAATATTGCCATGCAATGCAGTCTTTGCGATGTAATATATAAAAATTTTGAAAATTACTCAAAACATTTAAAGAATCATTTGTCTGCAACAAAAGATATCTTTGATGAAAATGTTAGTAATGATTCAGAGGAGTATCGTTTGGCATCGCCAAACATGGAAATAGAAGATGAATTGCCAATTGACGCAGCAGATATATCCAAATATATAAAAACGGAAGAAAACGATGAACAGGATGACATTGGCCATTCCGACGATTATGTATGTATGACTAAAAAAAAAAATTCGTAAATCTATGAACGTAAATTTATCTAGAAATCTTCGTAGAGCACAGAACTGTCAACTCCAAATAAATATCGGCGCGTCAATAGCCGAAACCTTAAGGGACCAAATGTGGAGCCACCTGAGGAGCGTAATTTTAAATGTCCAATTTGTGGCGCAGATTTCAAGGAGAAGCATAACTTGCAAAAGCATATAAAACGCCATTCGTTGAATAAAAATTACGATTGTCCTGAGTGCGAAAAGAAATTTCACACAGGTGCGGAGGTGCGTATTCATCTACGATCCCATGCGAGGAGGAGAAAAAACAGTTGCAAAGAATGCGGACGTTCATTTCTTAATTGCATACAACTTGATAATCACATGAAAACTCACATCGAGAAACAAGAATTCACATGTTCAACTTGCCATAAATCCTTTTTCGACAAAGAAACATTTAAACAACACAGGATGTGGCATAATTCAGGTTTGTTGGAAAAAAATCTTGTTATAGAGTCAGTAGAAATATCGAAAATATCTGACGTTGATGGAAAGGAAAAGTCTTGCATCTCCGGAAAGGATGATTCCGAAAAAGAAGATCTACTAATAGAATCGGTAGAAATAACGAAGCTATCGGAATATGAAGGCGGCAAAGAAGACACTCAATGTTCTGAAGAAGTAAATTCTGAAAATGAAGAGCTGTTAGTAGAATCGATGGATATGTCAGAGAAGCAAGCACTACTCGCGATACCCAAAACAATTCGAAGCGTAAATAAGAGAACTCTAAAGAAACCAACCTTAACTCGACCAGAAGAGCGCAAGCATCAGTGTCCAATATGCGGTTTGGCATTCAAAGAAAAACATAATATGCGTTATCATTTTAAACGACATTCGAATCAGAAAAATCACTCTTGCCCCGAATGCTCCAAATGTTTCCATACACGTTCAGAAGTTCGTATTCACTTGCGATCCCATACACGTGTCAAAAATTTCCTTTGCAATGATTGCGGAAATTCGTTTTTTACCTCAACACAACTCCGAAATCACATAAAGCGACACACCAATCAACGTGACTATAAATGCCAAATTTGTGAGAAATCCTTCTTCGAAGGTCATGGTTTGGACGTACATATGAGAAGTCATTCCTTAGAGAAGCCTTTCAATTGCAATGTTTGTGAAGCATTATTTTCAACTCGGTCCATCCTGCGCAATCATATGAAACTGCATGAAAACAAGCGATCTTACAATTGCAATGCTTGCGAAGCGAGGTTTAATCAAAAGTCCGGTCTGACTTCACATCAAAAGGCTGTACATAAGGTCATGTAAAATAGGTTTCAATGGCAGAAAAATTGTATTCAAACGGAAAGTTTCATGAATAAAGGTGATATCCATTCCCGGTTAGCTCATTGTATTTTTCTTTGTAAATTCCAATAGATGTTTAGACCAGTTTTAAAGACAATTACAAGCAAAATGGTTCGAATTTTTGGATTGATCCAATTTCTCTTACTTGTTTTACGTTATTTGTTTGTTTTGACAGTTAAATCCTGCTACATCGTTTTCGTCAATTTGGAAAAAACAATAGCATAGATATTTACCTAAATCTACAAAATATCGAACACCTCTCTTCTAAGGTGACACAACTCAAAAATCTTCAATTTTGAGTTAACATATGGAACTTGATCATAGTTAACCTCTCTACCTGCACGAAAAATTCTATTCCGTTTTTTTTTTTTTTTTTTTGGGCTCTCCAGATCTGTCAGAAATGAAAAACTTCATATAAAAAAACGATTCAGAAATGAATCAGAAATATTCTGAAGCGTTTTTTTGTATGAAGTTTTTCATTTCTGACAGAACTGGAGAGAGCCCCTTATTATAAAAAGCCGAAAACCCCCGTAAATGCCTTTCTTCTTGCGTTGATTGACACTGCGACGCATTTTGTTTTCTGCGTTTGCTGAAAAATTAGAAATTTTGAGTTGTGTCTCCTTAGAAGAGGGTATGCAATATGTCTTTCTATGCCAAATCGATATTTTTCTAATTTAAACGTGGAGTATTTCTACTTATACGCTATTTAAGGGCATGGTATGGTTTTAAAAAATTTTTGGGTTGTTTTTTTTTTTTTATTTTTTTTCTGAATGTACAACATTTCAAGAGTATTGTGTAAAAATTCCAAGTAAATCGTACTAAAACTAAAGGAGATACAGCGATTCAAGTGAGTGGACCTTGGTGTAAAAAGTGTAGAAAAAAAAATTTCAAATCGATTTTGTGGAAAACGACTTTTTTGAAGTCCGTGAACACGATGCTGCAAAATCTACTTGACCGATCGTTTTAAAATTTTTTTCAATTATTATACACATAAATCAACAGGTATCGCCGTGGCCCTTTTTTTTTTTTTTTTTTTTTCCTATTTTAAAATAATAAAGTAACCTCAATTTTTAAGCGAAAATCGCGTTTTTGACTTCAAAACGCTACCAAAAAAAAAAAAAAAATTATTAAAAAAAATAGGGCCACGGCGATACCTCGGGATACAAATTACCTTTTAAAAACATGTTTCCTTTTTTTTCAGATGAACCGCTAACCTCTAATTATGTTCACGGCAAACCAACTTTTTTTCGAGGAGCCTCCGGAGAATCGATACCACGTATTTATCTATCGATAATTTCAATTTTTTTTCCCCCCCAAATACACTTAATAAGCATAACTACAACATGAATATGAAGAAAATAAACCAACATTATTCATGTCTCCAAAAAAAAATCATGAAAACATGCCTTTTTTCGGGTTTAAAACCATACCATGCCCTTAAACGTTAAGACATTTCGATAATGAAACAAATTTTCGTCGGGAAGGGACGCAGGGGGAAGAGAGAAAAAACACTCCCATATCAGATCCGCGCGCGTCCCTAGCCCACAGCAAGTGTGTTTCATTATCGAAACAAAGAGTATAGATATATTATATATATCTATACTCTTTGATCGAAATGTCTCAACGTGTAAATGGTCTCTTATTTGCTGCGCAACATTTGCTGACCACGTCTGACCAAGGAATAATTTTCTATTGCCATTTTCAGGTGAATACTCAAAAATGTTTGTTTATACATTTTGTTGGTGCTGATGTTGATAGCCTTCGGACGAAATGAATTTGTTTGAACTTGATGAAAATGAAATCATTAAAAGTCGTTGTGGGGACGTATTCTTAACAACAAAAGGAAGCATAGTCATACAATGCACTCTATGCGACCGAGCCTTCAAATGCTTTGAAGCTTATGTTGGACATTTGAATTACAAACATTTAAATTTATCCGAAATTAATGTTGATGTCCAAGAAGATATTCCAGCAGAGGAATACGAAATTTCAACACTGATCGAAGAAGAACCTGAATCATTAGGAAACGATTTAATTCCGAATGTTGAACTAAATGAAGAATCGCAAGAATGCGCAGAAATAACAGTCGAAAATGTCGACGAATCATCCACAAATGCCGAAGAGATAAAGAAACCTTTCTTGGTGAGTTTTCCAATTGCTAAATTATCAAACATTTTTATATAATACTCTTTTAGTACTCCCAGCTCGAAATCCCGAACACTTTTCGAACCGTTAAGAAACGAGTTCTCACAAAGCAATCGCGTACTTTAACGGAAGATCGCAAACATAAATGTCCAATATGCGGCTTGGCGTTGAAGGACAAATATATTATGCAACGACACTTCCAAAGACATTCAGTTGAAAAGAAACACGAGTGTCCAGATTGTGGAGTGAAATTTCATACAAAAACAGAAGTGAAATTGCACACGCGAGTTCATACTGGTGAACGTAGATTCCTGTGCAGCGATTGCGGAAGTGCTTTTCCCACAAATTACGCTTTAAAAAATCATATGAAAAGGCACAAAAACCAAAGAGATTTCAAGTGTAAACTATGTGAGAAGGCGTTTTTTGATGCACCGGCGCTTCAAAATCATGAGAGAGCTCATACCTTAGAAAGGCCATTTTTATGCAAATTGTGCCCAGCAGCTTTCTCGCGCAAGTCTGGACTTCAAAATCACATAAAGCTTCATGAAAATAAACGAGCCTATAAATGTAATATTTGCGGTAAAGGATTCAATCAAAAACCTGGACTTCTGTCGCATATTAAGGGTGCTCATAAGACGACATAAAAACATTCTTTCATGCCAAATTGAAATTACTCACATTTCATTTATGTTTATGTTTTTGGGTTGTACTCAGATATGCAATAAATACTTAGAAAGTAAGTAAATAAGCTACAAACTCATCAAATGAGTCGCTCAGTGGATAAAGGGAATGAGTCCAAAAGGCTCCACGGCGATAGTTCAACGCATACCTACTGCCAAATTTTATCGTGTATCGCATATATATTAAGGGTCCTCATGCAACGCATTTACACCGTGTAAGCTGAGTGAAGTTCGTAAAACTGTCAAATTTTGTATGCAATTTTGACAGTTTTACTTACTTCACTCAGTTTACACGGTGTAAATGTGTTGCATGAGGACCCATATTGATTATTCTTTGTGTACCTTTAGAGGCATATGTCATAATGTTACATCGTGTCCAAGGATAAGTGAAACTGCAAATTACCATGACAATTTTACTAAAGTTTCACGATGTATATGTGTTCATGAGACAAGTCTTGGCATACTGTATAAAGACAAAGAATTGAAACCCAAAAAGCCAACATGGATAACTATTTGTCTAAGTCATTTCAAGATTGAGTTTGGCATATGTTTCATGAACAAGTATAAATATATTGCATTTAATCTTTATTCTTAAAAGAGGAGTTCTGGTTTTTTTGTCGTTTTTCATTTGCCATGTTATTATCTGAGTATTCAAAACTCGGAAAATAGTAAGTCATAGTTTCTGCATACAATATTCAACGACTAAAAAACTTGTTAAAATTTTAAGAATTCAATTTTCCATTTGCAATTATTTCTGCTGATACCCCTGGGTATTACCGTGCCTATTTTACAAAGAACGTTAAAATATGTACAATCGAATTTTTGAATGGGACTGCATAAAAATATCGTCAATATGTAAAAAATAATCTTAAGAATATTTTCGACAAGTTTTTATAGCTTATGGAAGTACACATTTTCATCCTATGCGTGAAACGTGCAGGCATATGAATTCCAGCTTAAGGGTTCGCTGCTGTTTGTTTTTCATATGATTTATTGCCATTTTGTGGGGAATGCCTTTCGCGATTTCGATCTGTTGAAGTTCATTTTATTATTATTGGTTTGTTTATATATTCTGCTATCGTATATAGCAGAAGAATTTCTCATGGATGCCATAGAAATTGTGAATCTTGAAGACGACGAAAGCTTCAGAGAGCGTTGTGGTGATGTATTTCTCACAACAAAAGGAAATATTGCCATTCAATGTACACTTTGTGGAGCTTTATATAAACATTTTCAAGAATTACTCTGACCATTTGTATAAAAAGCATTTGAATTCCTCCGAAATTATTCATAATATTGATAATTCCCAAAGCCTGGAGAACTTAAATAATATTGAGAAATCCGAAAGAGTAAATATTTCTATTGTTAAAAGCGAAGAAGAATCGGAAGAAGAAAGCGAACTTGATCAAGCAGAAGAAATTTCAAAAGATTCAGTTCCCACTCCAAAGGTTATACTTAAAGAAGAAGACGCGTCTTTGGCAAGCTGCGAAAAAGAAAAGGACATCCAGGTCAGTACATTGGTATTGAAAAAATAATATAAAAAAAAAACTGAAATATTCTGACTTTTCAGAGCTTAGAATTTGAAATTCCAAAGGTTTACCGAAACGTCAATAAACGGACTATATTTAAAGCAACTGCAACTCCAGCAGAAGATCGCAAACATAAATGTCCAATATGTGGTTTTGCATTCAAAGAGAAGCACAATATGGTTCATCACTTTAAGCGGCATTCACTTGAAAAGATTCACAAATGTCCAGAATGCGAAATGAGATTTCATTCAAGGTCAGAAGTCAAATTGCATTTGAAAACTCATACACGAGAACGTAGCTTCTTATGCAGCGATTGTGGAAAAGCATTCGTCTCAAATTATGACCTTCAAAGTCATATGAAAAGGCATAAAAATCAACGAGACTTCAAGTGCAAATATTGCGACAAGGCATTCTTCGAAAGGGAAGTTCTTCAAAATCATGAGAGATCACATACTTTAGAAAGACCCTTCTCGTGTAAAGTATGCCAAGCCAAATTTTCGAGGCCAGGAGCGCTCAGGAATCATATGAAAATACATGAAAATAAACGAGCATATAAATGTGAAATCTGTGGCAAAGGCTTCAATCAAAAACCTGGACTTATATCACACATTAAATGTGCTCATAAGACGACATAAAATCTACTAGTCTGTTCGATAATGAAAAAGTTTCCTTATAAAAGATTTAAAGTTATTTGTACAAAATCGGTCATATAAAAGATTTTTAGAACATTTATTTTTGACCACCCTAGCTATATACCTACATATGTCCTTGTAATAGAATTTTTTTTTTTTTGAAAAAAGCCCCCTTTAGTTTTTAAGAATTAGTCATTTTGTTGCTTTAGTTAAAAGGAAGAAGGATCATGTTTAAGTTAGTTATACATTATAGGTTGATTTGTATATTTCTTAATTTCGCTATACATTCTTTAATATTTACTTGTCTTACTTAAAATAAAGTGGACAAAAGTGGACTTTTGTGCACAAAATGAACAATACTTAATGCTTATTTTTATCACTGTCTAGCGTATCATTGCAGACGTAACACAATAAAGTACCGGGTCAGACGTTGCAGCAAGTGTTGCTAGCTCAATAATAATTTTCCAATTTGTCTTATAAGTCAATTATTCCATAATTCCTACAAACAAAATGTTCTTTCGAAATTGTTCAGTTATTAGATAAGACAGGTTAGACGAAGGAATTTTTAATCTCGTCAACTTATATTATTATATTTTTTTATTTATTTTTTTTGAATAACTATTTACAAGGCTCTGGACTAGCTTTATCCTTCCCATAATTACCGTAGCTATTATTATTCCTTAACAATCTGTACTTCTTCCTTCCCATACAGGTAAAAAAAAAGTGTTTCCTTCGTCTGACCCGGAACAAAGTATGAGTGTAAACGCCGGCTTGTATTGCAAGACATTTTCAATGAGAGCATTCAGGAAATTCGAATTCTTTAAATTAAAAATAAAAATTCGCAGAATATGGCTTCGAATTTGGTTTTAGCAATGACAATAAATTCGCAAGCTCTGATCCGTTTCCCCTCGTCCAGCAAAGCAGTTGTCTTGTAAATGTTTTCCAATGTAAATTGGGACTAACAAGGAAATCCAGTGAAAAATTTCATGCAAAAGTGCTGTCATTTTTTAGGAATGACATTTTGCGATACATCGGCTGCGTACAGCTCGTTTTGTTTTGTTTCGTTTGTTTACATTTTTGGACGACTGTCTCGATGGATAAAATGGATATTTTCGAGTTTGAGGAAGACGAAAACTTCGAAAAACATTGCGGAGACATATTCTTGACGACAAAAGGACATATTGCCATACAATGCACTTTTTGTGACATCTTATATAAAACATTTGAGGCCTACTACGATCACCTCGACGGTCATCTTTGTAGGGAAAATTTTGAAAATGTTGAAGACTCGAATCAGGAGCAAACCGATGATCTAGAATATCTGAGTGAAGATAACGAAGAAAGTTATGTTGTTAATGAAAGCTGGCAAAAAATTGAAGAAAGAGAAGAGCTAGAACGAGACGAAGATGAAAATGAATATCGGGATTGTGAAATCCTTCAAGATGAGGCACTTAAAGAGGTGGAATTACCAATAAGTTTTCTTAAAGATTCAACAATGGATACAGAAATTCGAATCAATAAAAAGAAAACGGTGAAACCATTTTTGGTATGTAGTTACCTTATGTTAATCTTTCTATTTTAATCTTATTCATCTTTCAGCCTAAACCAGTTGAGATTCCAAAAGTCGTTCGAGATGTAAATAAACGGAAACTATTACGCCCACCCACCATTCCAGATATCGAACGTAAACACAAGTGTCCCGTATGCGACTTAGCATTCAAGGATAGAAATAATATGCGTCAGCATTTAAAACGTCATTCGGATGAAAAGAAACATGCTTGCCAAGAATGTTTTAAGAAATTCTACACTCCAACGGAAGTGAAGATACACATGAAAAGCCATACTTCTGAACGGAACTTCCTTTGTAGCGACTGCGGCAAGTCCTACAAGACTAATTTTCAGTTAACATGTCATTCGAAGAGACATAAAAATCAACGTGATTTTAAATGCGAAGTGTGCGATAAATCCTTCTTCGATAGTCACACTCTCAAGGATCACATGATTGTGCACTCCACAAATCGTCCATTCGTGTGCACGATCTGTTCCAGCAACTTTCCTCGCAGACTTGCGCTTAAGAACCATATGAAACTACATGAAAATAAACGAGAATATAAATGCAAGTTATGTGACGCTGGATTCAATCAGCAAGCTGGCCTCCTTTCGCACATGAGAACTAGCCATAAGAATTCGTAGAAGATTGGTTTATTTTGTTAAACGCGAATGAAAAGGTAATAATAAAAATTATTTCTAAAAGCTCATTTTTTCTGTTTAAAAACAAAATTAAAATTTCAAGGGCACCAGGAGCGTATTATCCTTTCGAGTTGGTATATTTTCGAAATTTTAACCATAGTAATCAGTACCTATGAAATTTTACAAAACTACGACAGTAAGAATTTCTTGTAAAATAAAGTCTTCCTTTTTACATTTTGGGAACTTTCAATATGGTTATCCTTAAAATATTTAGTTACATCAGCTAAGTAAACAATTTAATTTTACCAGCTTCTTAAATTTGCTCGATCAATCATATGTTTGAAGGTATAAAAGAAATTTAAGTTAGCATAATCCTTCTAATATATTTGAATTATATTTTAATTCAGAATCATCTATAGCATATGTGACCCCTATGTTACCACTGCTGTACCAGAGACAAAAGACACGGACAGTAGAAGCTCCCTATTGATATATATGGTAAACGAGGCGTGAAAAGTTGGATATTTCTCCAACATTAATGGAATATATTAACTTCGTATGATCAGAGACCTGTGTGCACTTAGCAATCCGAATGCTTGGATTCGGATCCGTGCGCAAATTAAAAGATATGGACAAAATGGTAATATTCGAAAGAAAAAATATTTAAAAGAAAAAATTTTTCTACATTCAGGGATGAGAAAACAAGCTGCCAGCCTGAGAGTAAAGAGTTTCCATTCTGAACTCGTGAATGCTGTCATTATTACGTATAAGAACTCTTTCAAAAATTCCTATGATTTGAATTTGAAATCTATTTTATTTGTTAAAAAACCTTCTCGCATACACATTAGGGTGTCCCAAAAAAAAATTTCGTCATTTTGAGTCTATTTAATATGGATTGGTTATCATATAGGCAAAGAAATTTTCAAATGAAAGCCTGGAAGTATGCAACGTGTTTTTGTTATAATGTTTTGGAAAAGATAACGGGACATAGCTTTGGAACTATAAGAGTAAAATCCTAATTTCCTTTAACAAATTACAAAGGAATTCGTACTCTTTGAAGTTGCATCATTACTTTCAACCATTTTCATATAAAAATAAGAAATTTTGGGGCCTTCTTTTTTGACGCCCGATTTTGTTCGTAAAAATGTCTACTAAAGATGCCTAAATAGCCTATAAAGCTGGTATATTTTGCAGTTTATGTAACTGAGAACAAAGATTGTATACTTTTCCACCGACTAATACCTAAAAATCCTGAAAAGCATTGCTGATGAAGAAGCTATCTCCAAAAATTTGGAAATGTGGGTCTTTTGAGGAAAATCCGCTGAGCGCAACCTCTAAACCTTTTAGGAAAAATCTGAAAAAATTCTCAAAAATACTTTGACCCATAGGCTTTCGAAAAATCCACGTTCCAAAAAAAAAATATTATTTTTGGGACACCCTAATACACATACATAGTATGTATTAGATACTCTGTTCATATTAGGCGAAAAATCACCAGCGACACAGTTTTTTTGTATGCGAGGGACGCACGGGGATGAGAGAAAAACTTTCCCATACCAAATCCCCAAACGTCCCACGCCATCAAAACAACTGTGTCGCTGGTGATTTATCGCCTAATATGAACAGCGACAATCTGGCGAAAATCGGCATGTGTGAAACCATACTAAGTTTCATCCAACTGAACAGTAAATTGTGATAGCCATTTCACGTTGCCATTTTCTAGGGAATGACATATGTACATTTAAATAAATTTTGTAAAGTGCAACAAGCAATCACAACAATAATGGAAGAACGATTTTACCTTGAAGAGGACGAGAACTACGAAAAGGTTTGTGGGGAATTATTCCTCACGACCAATAAAAGAGTGGTCATTCACTGCACTCTGTGCGATGAAAGTTATTCAAAGTTTGATTCATACATAAATCATTTATACGAAGACCACGAGAGTTCCATGGCCGAAAACTTAAATAACGAAGAGCAAGAAGAAGAGATATCTTTTTTGGAAAATCCAATAGACGAAGAAGAGGATGGTTTTGAGTCGACTGTGAAAATCGAAATTGAATGCTGCGACAATGAAGCACTCAAGGAAGAAGAAATGCCAATATGTACAATAGTGAGTCAACATGAACCAAGCAACACGACGATAAGTGAATTATATTCGGAGGATTCAAAGAGCTTTAAGACACAAGACACGGACTCGGTAAGCTATTCATTCTTCAGCAAGAAAATTGGGAAAGTGCATCATATTAATTATCATTTGTATTTTAGGATAAAGAATTTCTTAAAACCGATGGAATTCGGAATGTAAAACGACGAACGATCTGGAAAATGGCAGGAAAAGTAACAAATGAAGTTGAAAAAAAGTATAAATGTCCACTTTGCGGCCTAGGATTTAAAGAGAAACACAATATGCACCATCACTTAAAGAGGCATTCCAATCAAAAGGATCATGCGTGTTCTGAGTGTGGCAAGACTTTTTTTACTGCTTCGGAAGTTCGAACGCATATGCATTCGCATAACGTAGATCGTAATTATCTTTGCAGCGATTGTGGACGATCATTTCGGAAAAATTCCGAACTACAAAATCATATAAAACGACATGTAAATCAAAGAGATTTCAAATGCCCGAAATGTGATAAGGCGTTCTACAATAGCAAAACGCTAAAGAATCATTTGGTCGTGCACTCTAGTGCGAAACCCTTTAGCTGTCACTTGTGTTCCAGCAGCTTCTCGCGTACACTTTCGCTATCCAATCATATGAAATTGCACGAGAATAAACGTGCGTACAAATGTAATTTATGCGGCTCAGGGTTCAATCAACAAGCTGGATTATTTTCCCATAGGAAAGCTAGTCACAAAAGTTATTGACTGACCTTCAATTGAGTTTAATAGTACAAAATTCATTTAACAATTATTTTCTCGAAATAAATCTCATTTAATTTCTATAATTGCGAGAGCATTTGAATGATGAACGTTTCTCAGAAGATAGTGGGGGACTGTCTTGGAATGGAAAAATACAAATCTTAAATTCGAATTATTTATCCGCTATTAGAGCTTTTTCTACAATAGTTAAAGTTTTCTTTTTTAAATTTTAGGACATTTTTGGCTGATTTTTGACGGCTGAATTAATGGAAATTACTATTCAATTGTGGGGTTTTATACTTTTAGCTCTCAATGTAAAAAACGATACCTGTAATTTTAAGCATCGAAATTTACGGCAGCACCGGTCTACTTCCAGGGTGTGAGTACATTTAATCACGATTAATTTTTTAAAAACGATTTCAATGAAGACCACTAAAGTCTCAGTTACTCTTGATTGAACGTACTTAACTTTAACTTATTCAATCAGCTACTTGATATGTTTAATACATTTTGTATGGAGCAGTTACTGCAAACTTAATTTGACTTAAGATAAGAATCTGTGTAAAAGAATTCATTAAGTTTAAGTTAAGTTACGTTCATTCAAGAGTAACTGAGTCTTAACGATTTTGTTACTCCAAATTGCTACCTTTACACCAAAGCTTTGGTCCTGTCTATCTATAATTTTTATTTCAAACAGCATTTTTTTGAAAATTATTTCTTTGAATTTTTCAAAAGCGGGTTTTTGAACATCAACTCAAATTTGATATCATATTTAAAGGCAGTGCCGAGTGAATTTAAAATACTTTTAAAATTTTTTTAAAAATTTTAATGGTAAAAACAAAATCGGATTTTATTAAAATTTTTAAAAATATGCTTGGTAATATTGGCCAATAGTAAAAATTCATTCAACAATAATTTCTCAAATAAATCTCATTTAATTTCTTAAGCCTTGCGAGAGCATTTGAATCCGCATTGAAGTTTAAAGATAGTGGGGACTGTCTTGGAATGGAAAAAACAAAGCTTATTTCGAATTATTTATCCCCAATTAAGCTTTTTCCAAAAGTTAAAGTTTTCTTTTTTAATTTTAAGGACATTTTTGGCTGATTTTTGACGGCTGAATTAATGGAAATTACTATTCAATTGTTTTATACTTTTAGCTCTCAATGTAAAAACGATACCTGTAAATTTTGCAGATCAGAAAGGCTATTAGATATGCTCGGACGTGACACAAAGTTTACTTTTTTTTTTGGAAATACCCATATAACCATATATGTCACTGTCATAGATATTGCGCGGGATGTTTGACGCCAGTTAGAAAGAGATGTTACTCGGCAGGCAAAAAAAGAGCAAGACAGAAATACTTTTGGTCTATTACTTAAGTGAAAAATGTTCATTTTGGTTCGTACCCAAGACCATGTGTCATATAATATACGTTTTATTAAGTTTAAGTCGGCCTGACTTCCTTTCTTCAAAAGAATAAGCTCTTTACTTACTTCGGGTTTACTTTTATGGGCTCTACGCAGATATGCAGGAAGTAAATTTCCTATACTAAACAGTTGCAAAACAAACGAAGAATTACTTTGAGTTACTTCTGATACTTCAACGAATACGCAGATTAAAAGCAATCGAACATTCAGGGTTGCATTTAAATCATACATTTTCTATATTTCTGTTGACCTGTCATCGGAATTTCAGCTCTGATTTCCTTTCTTCACAAGAACGAGCTCCATACTTCCTGCATATCTGCGTAGAGCGTAGAGCCCTTTATACTGAGCTGTCAAGCAATCAAGAAGTATTGAAAACGCAGGGTTGCAAGCGATTTGTCATGAAATGCCAAATTTTAAGCAAAATAATTGGGAGAATAGTTGATTTCAGCTCATTTTTTTTTAAAAGGAAGTGTAATCTCAACAAGCACAATAGGGCGATTCGACCAGCAGTAAGTCGAATCGACCTATTTAGGTTGAAATTACCCTATTCCTGATCTATTTTCCGGCCTTAAATATGACCTACTTTAAAGTCCGTTTCGAAGGTCCAAGATACCTTTATTCGACCTATTTCATGACTTCAAAGTCGTTTCGACTAACAAGTCGATTTTTGGTCGAAAAGAGGTAAAAATTCCCTATTTTGTGACTTAATATTGACTTGACTTTGACTTCCAAATTAGGTAATTTTTCAAGGCAAACCGACCAATTTTTCGACTAAAATTCGACTTTAAGGTCCGTTTGACTTATAGAGCGAAATATGGTCAAAAGTTTGTGGTGAGCTCTCTTTATTTTCATAAAACTTGCTCGTATACGTGTTCGCTCCTCTCAGCGGACCATCAATCCGTGTAGCCAGTCCTTAACTTGCACGCGTCGATGTAAGACAACATTAAACGCAGCCAACGTCCGAAGTCAGACATGCCTAAAACATTTTCCGGAACATTTAGTTCGTAGGCAAGAGACGCAGGAGGCAAGGAAAAGTTTCTTTGCCTCTTGCGTCTCTTGCCTACGAACTAAATGTTCCCGGAACATGTTTTCGGTATGTCTGACTTCGGACAACCTCACTAAAATTTCGCCACAGCTCCCTGCGACCGTGTTGCCAGCTTAGCAGTTTTCCCTCTGGGACTTAGATTTCTTTTTCGGGCATTTGCACGGCAACCACACGTTCGATCGTTGCCTTTCAAACTAACACTTTTACCAATTTGACCGGCAACCTGAGTTCAATTTTACGTTCGAGTTTTAACAGCTGATCGTAAGTCTTTTCGCATTTCATTCTCGTATCACGATTCTGCCGCAACGATTGATAAAGGTGTCGGAACAATTTTTCGATTTATGTAAATATACAGAAGCCTTGTAGTCCTATGCCATCTTGAAAATAATATTCGCTTTCAAGTTGCGTGCAGTCTACGTCACCGCGTCCATTCTTAAGAATTTTGACAAACCAGTAGATGTGACCAACTCAAAGGCAAGATATTGAACGTGTGAACACGGTGTAAGTTTTAAATTTGGCTCGGCTTAGAGGGAAGACGGGCAGAAAACATAGGAACACTGTTCTCCAATTCCACAGCGAATGCAGAAGAAACTTCCTTTTTTGGCTGACTTCGAAACACGGTTGCCACTTATGGTACAATTGTACCAAAACTGGTACATTTTTTATCGTTTGGTCATTGGTACACAATTTGTCAAATTGGTACATTTTCAGATGGTTACAAATCGATGATACTACCAGGGTTCGGACTATACTCCGATCGGAGTAGATCTACTCCGTTTTTTAAAAAGTTTTGAAATCTACTCCGCCACTACCCTATACCTCAAATCTACTCCGATTTTTTCACTTCACCAAACTCAAAATAGTTTTGTCTATGTCACGATTTAGACGTAATGAGAACGAGTTTTTTGTGTTACCTCGTTCGCAAAGAAATTGTTGTTTTCCATATAGATGTCTCTGTATCTAAATCTTGACTGATGGAGACAAGAAATATAAGTAATATGTAAATGTAAGTTATAAATGTTTGCTTCAAATAATTTGTAGACCTTTTTTTTTTTTTTTTTTTTGTTCGAAAAGCAGAAATTCCAATTTGCTACCCAAAAATTCATTCTACTCCGATTTTTTTCGGTCTTCTACTACGAAATGGGATTTCCGTAGTCCGAACACTGGATACTATAGTATCCGGACTTTATCCCATGCATGAACAAATCATTAATGCAGAAGTAGTGAAGCATTCATTTCGAAAGAGGCCAATTGATGATTTTTCAAATGATCTTCTAGTGAAAATATCACAGAAGCAAGAGCGCGTTGCAACAGACTCTTCTTCGCATGAAATTTTCATTTGAAAGAGGGTTGTATACTCCCATTTTTAATGAAGATCCTATGAAATTTGCATGACAAGATGTTTTTCAATCTGTGTGCTACAATTCTCAAAAGTTTTATAATTTTTTTGTACTTAAGATGTTTTGATAATTGAAACTCTTAAGTCTTTCCAAAGGCGAAAATGTGTCAGTCACGAAGAGACGAAATATGGCCATATCCGCCAATTTTTTTAAAATATTCATTGAAAAAATGCAAGTTTGAAAGCGCTTATTAAAACATTTTAAAATTTTTAAAATTTATTTTCCTTCTTTTCTTAGATCCCCGCGGCGTATACATATTATTTTTTCAAATGAAATTCTCACTCCCATTCGCACCATAGTCCTTGTTCAGATTGATATAATATTATGATTCATGTTAGCAGCATATACTCTATTTACAAATGAAATAATCATGCACATTGGATCCATTTTAGCCAGCCAGCACGTGCACTTTTCCCAATTGAAGTTTTCATGCGGATCAGGGTCATACACTCCTTTACCTAATGAATAACACATGAATTTTGAAGTACTGAAAATAGCGGCCATCTCCTAACAAACTTCATTAGAATTAAGGGTTAGTAATGCGAGTAGTCGCAGTATGAATTTTCACCACTTCGGAAGTACTGCAGAAGTAGTGAAATTTCCGGCTGGGTAGGTATGTTCCCGGGCTACACGAAACTGCCCAATTTTCATACAATTTTTAAAACATTGGCCAGTTTTCGGCAGTTTCGTGCAGTACGGGAACAGGCCTAGTATTTAAAGAAAGTGATTTTGCGCCAAAACTGGTATAGCTGCAACAGTGATTGAGTTCATGCCCAGCAAGAAACCTAAGCGTTATATATGCCGTATATAACAGTTAAAAATAACGCTTATACTTTTCGTTAGAGCCTTATGGACGTGTATAGATTTTCAACGGAAAGATTTTGTGTGTATGAGCCATACATCCCTTTCTGTCGCAAGCAAATGCGCATAGCTTCCTCTCTTTTTTACTAATATCACATTATGCGTTAGTGTTTTTCATAATTGTAACAGTTTTATGCGCCGTATAAGTACGGCTAATATAAGCGTTAGTATCATATTAGTGCTAACGTAAAACCATCGACGATTTCTATGATGAAAATCCTGTTCATAAAATAAAATGCAGTGTTTCTTTTTCATAAATTTTGATTTATAAAAATATGACAATGGTAAGGCACATCATGTCGATGAATATTATAATCCCTATTTCTCAAATAATAATATTTAGAAGGTATGTCTGACTTCGGACAACCTCACTAAAATTTCGCCACAGCTCCCTGCGACCGTGTTGCCAGCTTAGCAGTTTTCCCTCTGGACTTAGATTTCTTTTTCGGGCATTTGCACGGCAACCACACGTTCGATCGTTGCCTTTCAAACTAACACTTTTACCAATTTGACCGGCAACCTGAGTTCAATTTTACTTTCAAGTTCTGTTTCAATTTTACGTTCGAGTTTTAACAGCTGATCGTAAGTCTTTTCGCATTTCATTCTCGTATCACGATTCTGCCGCAACGATTGATAAAGGTGTCGGAACAATTTTTCGATTTATGTAAATATACAGAAGCCTTGTAGTCCTATGCCATCTTGAAAATAATATTCGCTTTCAAGTTGCGTGCAGTCTACGTCACCGCGTCCATTCTTAAGAATTTTGACAACCAGTAGATGTGACCAACTCAAAGGCAAGATATTGAACGTGTGAACACGGTGTAAGTTTTAAATTTGGCTCGGCTTAGAGGGAAGACGGGCAGAAAACATAGGAACACTGTTCTCCAATTCCACAGCGAATGCAGAAGAAACTTCCTTTTTTGGCTGACTTCGAAACACGGTTGCCACTTATGGTACAATTGTACCAAAACTGGTACATTTTTTATCGTTTGGTACATTGGTACACAATTTGTCAAATTGGTACATTTTTCAGATGGTTACAAATCGATGATACTACCAGGGTTCGGACTATACTCCGATCGGAGTAGATCTACTCCGTTTTTTAAAAAAGTTTTGAAATCTACTCCGCCACTACCCTATACCTCAAATCTACTCCGATTTTTTCACTTCACCAAACTCAAAATAGTTTTGTCTATGTCACGATTTAGACGTAATGAGAACGAGTTTTTTGTGTTACCTCGTTCGCAAAGAAATTGTTGTTTTCCATATAGATGTCTCTGTATCTAAATCTTGACTGATGGAGACAAGAAATATAAGTAATATGTAAATGTAAGTTATAATTGTTTGCTTCAAATAATTTGTAGACCTTTTTTTTTTTTTTTTTTTTGTTCGAAAAGCAGAAATTCCAATTTGCTACCCAAAAATTCATTCTACTCCGATTTTTTCGGTCTTCTACTACGAAATGGGATTTCCGTAGTCCGAACACTGGATACTATAGTATCCGGACTTTATCCCATGCATGAACAAATCATTAATGCAGAAGTAGTGAAGCATTCATTTCGAAAGAGGCCAATTGATGATTTTTCAAATGATCTTCTAGTGAAAATATCACAGAAGCAAGAGCGCGTTGCAACAGACTCTTCTTCGCATGAAATTTTCATTTGAAAGAGGGTTGTATACTCCCATTTTTAATGAAGATCCTATGAAATTTGCATGACAAGATGTTTTTCAATCTGTGTGCTACAATTCTCAAAAGTTTTATAATTTTTTTGTACTTAAGATGTTTTGATAATTGAAACTCTTAAGTCTTTCCAAAGGCGAAAATGTGTCAGTCACGAAGAGACGAAATATGGCCATATCCGCCAATTTTTTTAAAATATTCATTGAAAAAATGCAAGTTTGAAAGCGCTTATTAAAACATTTTAAAAATTTTTAAAATTTATTTTCCTTCTTTTCTTAGATCCCCGCGGCGTATACATATTATTTTTTCAAATGAAATTCTCACTCCCATTCGCACCATAGTCCTTGTTCAGATTGATATAATATTATGATTCATGTTAGCAGCATATACTCTATTTACAAATGAAATAATCATGCACATTGGATCCATTTTAGCCAGCCAGCACGTGCACTTTTCCCAATTGAAGTTTTCATGCGGATCAGGGTCATACACTCCTTTACCTAATGAATAACACATGAATTTTGAAGTACTGAAAATAGCGGCCATCTCCTAACAAACTTCATTAGAATTAAGGGTTAGTAATGCGAGTAGTCGCAGTATGAATTTTCACCACTTCGGAAGTACTGCAGAAGTAGTGAAATTTCCGGCTGGGTAGGTATGTTCCCGGGCTACACGAAACTGCCCAATTTTCATACAATTTTTAAAACATTGGCCAGTTTTCGGCAGTTTCGTGCAGTACGGGAACAGGCCTAGTATTTAAAGAAAGTGATTTTGCGCCAAAACTGGTATAGCTGCAACAGTGATTGAGTTCATGCCCAGCAAGAAACCTAAGCGTTATATATGCCGTATATAACAGTTAAAATAACGCTTATACTTTTCGTTAGAGCCTTATGGACGTGTATAGATTTTCAACGGAAAGATTTTGTGTGTATGAGCCATACATCCCTTTCTGTCGCAAGCAAATGCGCATAGCTTCCTCTCTTTTTTACTAATATCACATTATGCGTTAGTGTTTTCATAATTGTAACAGTTTTATGCGCCGTATAAGTACGGCTAATATAAGCGTTAGTATCATATTAGTGCTAACGTAAAACCATCGACGATTTCTATGATGAAAATCCTGTTCATAAAATAAAATGCAGTGTTTCTATTTTCATAAATTTTGATTTATAAAAATATGACAATGGTAAGGCACATCATGTCGATGAATATTATAATCCCTATTTCTCAAATAATAATATTTAGAATACCAAATTTTATAAAGAAATCACAACACACTAACAGCTATGTTAAATCAAACAAATTTTTTAAAATTATCTCCAAAAAAATTATATTATTGTCTCAACAATATTATTTTCAAACACCAAGCGCACAATCACAATAGTTATGTAAAATTTTGGGCAGTTTGGTGTGAATCACTCAGTAACTGGTAGCTTCCCATACAAACTTTTGTGAGTACTCGGTTTTTTTATGAGCACGCAAAAAAATGTTGATCACTAGAATGTGAATGTGTTAGTTGATGCCTCTTTTGACTTATATGTGTTAGTGACTCTTCGTATTCATTTCTTGCTGGGTGGTGCGAGGCGTAGTGATGAAAAAAATCTCTATCCGATTCATCAGTAACACGATTAATCGAAGGCAACATTGAGGCCTTTTACAATAGTTGATCGTCAATTCCTATCGATATTCCCTTTTGGAGTTGCATTCGCTTTTACACTTACTCAAAAGAATTGATCGTCAATTCTTACTTCGTTTGCCTTTTATGACATTTTCCTCTTCAACACAGGGGTGATATTTTATAAAATATTAGCAAAATAAATTATGAATCTCTGATTAAGGGTTGATAGCAGAAACATAAATACAGCACTTCCTATTTTGTTTTAATGAATTTAATTATTGATGCTAAGGAGTATTTCAAAATGCTTGAATTAAAAATGCTTTTTGAAAAAGACAATTTTTAGTGAGTAGCTGTTAAATTGTTCTGTTTGAAAATAAATTCTATTAACGATTTGTAGGAGTAAACTATCTAAGTGATTTTCATATTGTCAAAAGAATAAAGGCGAAATTCCAGAATCGACGGAACATTTCAGGCGATAGAAATGTAGCTGCTTCCATTTAAATACATTTCAATACATTGATTCAATGGAAGCAGCACAAATGTTTTCATCTTTGCCGCGAATACCGCAACAACCGTCCTTTCCGTCCTTTATGGAGTTTCGCCTTAAATTTTAATTATATTCATCACATTTTTCTTCATATCTTATAACATAAGAATAAGTCTTCAATTTATAGTTTTCGGTACATACAAGAATGTAAGATCCTAAAATATTGATCAAGAAAAATAAGTAAAAACATATAAAAGCATGCGTTGCTGTCTCCACGAACAACGAAAACGAATAAAATAAATGTCAGAAATTTGTTCCCAGCCATCGATAAGTTCGATAAACGAAAGAGAGCAAAGACGGATTGAGCGAGTACGTGCAACCAAAAAACGCTCAACTTTTCGATAACGATATGTTATCGTTTTGTATTGAAAATGAGAATTGACGGTCAACTATTGACTAATGTAAAAGGCCTCATTTATTAATTGATGCCTTCTACACAACTCAATTGTATACCTCGATTCTCGTTTTCTAGGCGAGAATAAAAATAATCGGTCTGATTATGTATTCCGACGGATCGAATCCGTTCGGATTTTCACATTTTTATGAATGAAAAAGTTCTTTTTTTTAGAGTTTTTGGCACAAGTTAAATACCGTTTCGATTTCAGTCGGGAAGATTGTAAAGCTTTAATTATCATTACACCTGCCAAAATTCTGTCAGAAGATGATGTTTCAATTTCGCCGTTACTTGAGAATTTCAGTTATTTAATTGAATGTGACCCTGATGTAATCGCAACTCAGTGGTCTCTTTTAAGGCTTTCCAATATTGATTTAAAAAATTGCACCAGCTTGGAAACGTTTTGGGAAAAAGTAAGATTATTTAAAAATGGATTCGGTGAAATTGCTTTTAACGAACTAGTTAAATTTGTTAATGACCAAATGTGCTTACCCCACAGTTCTGCAGCTGCAGAAAGAAAGTTTTTCGATCTTTCTTAAATAAAAACGAAACTAAGAAATAAGTTAGAATACGCCTCACTTAATAATATTATGCTGTCAAAAGAGCTGTGTAAAACTAATAATGATTCTCATAACGTTTGGTCACCTAAAGACTGTTTTTTTTAGTATTGTAATTTAAAAAATATTTTTTGCACAAAAAGCATTGTACCTTTTTATTTTGGTTTTTTGGCTGAATACTGTTTTTGTTATTACTTTTTGTATAATAAATATGCGAAGCTAAAATATTTTTTTGGTACATTTTTTTCGGTTTTGGTACATTTTTTGGATTGGTCTGGTACAAAAATACTTAAGGCGAGTGGCAGCCGTGCTTCGAAATACATCGGACGCATTGTTCGCTAGAACAGAAATATTAAAACAAAAAAACAAAAAAAATTTTTACGTTAAAAGAAATTATTTCCAAAAGAATTTTAAACGCCCTCAGCCTTATTGAAAGTAAGGGTAGGACCATTCTTAAAAATCCGCTTGAATGGGTTTTCCTCACGCTTTTGAAGGACGAATTAGTGCGAGCAACGTGTCGCCCAGAGCTACTGGCTACGCCAGATTTCAATCTACATCCATCTTTGAACAAAAGGTAAATTTCGCTAAATGTTAGCCTCCTCCTACACTCTTAGAAGGATCATCCTCTAATTCCGTCTGCCTTTCTACAGTAACCCTTGCGACACCCTCGTGGTGGAACAGTTGCTGATGCATCACCGTTCTCCTTCCCCGGCTACTGCGAATCTCTATACCATCTTTCGGTGCGATTAAGAAGACCTATGCGTACTATGCACTGTAGCGTAACCTTTATTACAACTGACACCGTCATCGTATCCGAAAGGAATAAGTTTTGAGCAGGGCCCCAGGAAGTTGTTGCGATTACATATGATCGCGTAGTTGATTTTTTTATTTGAATTAAATATATTTAGTCGTAGCTTTAGTAATCGTCAGCTAAAGAATTCGCGTAGTCATCAGAAATACCTCCGATCCGCCGCTACAACGTAAACGACCACATCGATCGTTTCGTATTCGCCACGGACACCAGGCCTGTTGTCATCGTGGGATTTCGCCTCAACCTGAGTGAGTTTATATGAAAGGTATGTTATGATCAACTTATGTGTGTTGTTTAGAGTTGCGGCAAGTGAACCTTGATTTTAAGTTACGATTGGGTTTGCGATGTACCGCGGAATTTCACTCGCGACCGCCTGATTTTCAATATTTTTGTTTTCACTCGCTCGTTACCCTAGATTGATTTTACTACTACAAATTTAGTTGACTTGATTTTTTACTACTAGAAAAAGTGGTTAATGAAGAATAAATGCAGAAATTGCCTAAAAAGCAAAAAAAAAAAAAAAAAAAGGAAAAAATGAACGAAAATTAATTAAAAAATATCTTCAACACAGGGGTGATATTTTATAAAAAATTAGCAAAATAAATTATGAATCTCTGATTAAGGGTTGATAGCAGAAACATAAATACAGCACTTCCTATTTTGTTTTAATGAATTTAATTATTGATGCTAAGGAGTATTTCAAAATGCTTGAATTAAAAATGCTTTTTGAAAAAGACAATTTTTAGTGAGTAGCTGTTAAATTGTTCTGTTTGAAATAAATTCTATTAACGATTTGTAGGAGTAAACTTCTAAGTGATTTTCATATTGTCAAAAGAATAAAGGCGAAATTCCAGAATCGACGGAACATTTCAGGCGATAGAAATGTAGCTGCTTCCATTTAAATACATTTCAATACATTGATTCAATGGAAGCGCACAAATGTTTTCATCTTTGCCGCGAATACCGCAACAACCGTCCTTTCCGTCCTTTTGGAGTTTCGCCTTAAATTTTAATTATATTCATCACATTTTTCTTCATATCTTATAACAAAGAATAAGTCTTCAATTTATAGTTTTCGGTACATACAAGAATGTAAGTCCTAAAATATTGATCAAGAAAAATAAGTAAAAAATATAAAAGCATGCGTGCTGTCTCCACGAACAACGAAAACGAATAAAATAAATGTCAGAAATTTGTTCCCAGCCATCGATAAGTTCGATAAACGAAAGAGAGCAAAGACGGATTGAGCGATACGTGAAACCAAAAAACGCTCAACTTTTCGATAACATATGTTATCGTTTTGTATTGAAAATAGAATTGACTCAACTATTGACTAATGTAAAAGGCCTCATTTATTAATTGATGCCTTCTACACAACTCAATTGTATACCTCGATTCTCGTTTTCTAGGCGAGAATAAAAATAATCGGTCTGATTATGTATTCCGACGGATCGAATCCGTTCGGATTTTCACATTTTTATGAATGAAAAAGTTCTTTTTTTTAGAGTTTTTGGCACAAGTTAAATACCGTTTCGATTTCAGTCGGGAAGATTGTAAAGCTTTAATTATCATTACACCTGCCAAAATTCTGTCAGAAGATGATGTTTCAATTTCGCCGTTACTTAGAATTTCAGTTATTTAATTGAATGTGACCCTGATGTAATCGCAACTCAGTGGTCTCTTTTAAGGCTTTCCAATATTGATTTAAAAAATTGCACCAGCTTGGAAACGTTTTGGGAAAAAGTAAGATTATTTAAAAATGGATTCGGTGAAATTGCTTTTAACGAACTAGTTAAATTTGTTAATGACCAAATGTGCTTACCCCACAGTTCTGCAGCTGCAGAAAGAAAGTTTTTCGATCTTTCTTAAATAAAAACGAAACTAAGAAATAAGTTAGAATACGCCTCACTTAATAATATTATGCTGTCAAAAGAGCTGTGTAAAACTAATAATGATTCTCATAACGTTTGGTCACCTAAAGACTGTTTTTTTTAGTATTATAATTTAAAAAATATTTTTTGCACAAAAAGCATTGTACCTTTTTATTTTGGTTTTTTGGCTGAATACTGTTTTTGTTATTACTTTTTTGTATAATAAATATGCGAAGCTAAAATATTTTTTTGGTACATTTTTTTCGGTTTTGGTACATTTTTTGGATTGGTCTGGTACAAAAATACTTAAGGCGAGTGGCAGCCGTGCTTCGAAATACATCGGACGCATTGTTCGCTAGAACAGAAATATTAAAACAAAAAAAAAAAAAAAATTTTTACGTTAAAAGAAATTATTTCCAAAAGAATTTTAAACGCCCTCAGCCTTATTGAAAGTAAGGGTAGGACCATTCTTAAAAATCCGCTTGAATGGGTTTTCCTCACGCTTTTGAAGGACGAATTAGTGCGAGCAACGTGTCGCCCAGAGCTACTGGCTACGCCAGATTTCAATCTACATCCATCTTTGAACAAAAGGTAAATTTCGCTAAATGTTAGCCTCCTCCTACACTCTTAGAAGGATCATCCTCTAATTCCGTCTGCCTTTCTACAGTAACCCTTGCGACACCCTCGTGGTGGAACAGTTGCTGATGCATCAACCGTTCTCCTTCCCCGGCTACTGCGAATCTCTATACCATCTTTCGGTGCGATTAAGAAGACCTATGCGTACTATGCACTGTAGCGTAACCTTTATTACAACTGACACCGTCATCGTATCCGAAAGGAATAAGTTTTGAGCAGGGCCCCAGGAAGTTGTTGCGATTACATATGATCGCGTAGTTGATTTTTTTATTTGAATTAAATATATTTAGTCGTAGCTTTAGTAATCGTCAGCTAAAGAATTCGCGTAGTCATCAGAAATACCTCCGATCCGCCGCTACAACGTAAACGACCACATCGATCATTTCGTATTCGCCACGGACACCAGGCCTGTTGTCATCGTGGGATTTCGCCTCAACCTGAGTGAGTTTATATGAAAGGTATGTTATGATCAACTTATGTGTGTTGTTTAGAGTTGCGGCAAGTGAACCTTGATTTTAAGTTACGATTGGGTTTGCGATGTACCGCGGAATTTCACTCGCGACCGCCTGATTTTCAATATTTTTGTTTTCACTCGCTCGGTTACCCTAGATTGATTTTACTACTACAAGAATTGTCCAGTTGACACTAATGAGTTTTCTTTACCTGACTAGAAATAAAGCTGGCTTTGAATAGAAATGAATTAAAATGCCAAGAAAATTGCGCTAAAACCAAAAGCAACAAAAAAAAAAAAAAAAAAAAAAAAAAAAAAGAGAAAAAAAAACTGAAACGAAAACATTAACGTTGAAAGAAAATTAAATAACTACACGAGCATTTATTTACCATATACACATAAACGAGGAATCAGAAAAAAAGAAGAATAATTATGAATTAAATGTAATATGAATTGAAACCGTCCTCTTTAGATATAGCTATCTGCTCCGGTATTTGTCACGATATTCTCATGTTATCCAGATAAATGAATTCTTATTTCTGTATAATATTTCGATTCAAAATCGCCATCGAGAGTAAATTATTGGGCGAGCACTAACGTTATAGGAAATCATTTAGAATTTTAGACTTAAGATGCTTTGGTTTGTTTGAAATATAAATTGTTTGTGAATATGAATTCGTGAATTGCATTTGATGTTCGCTGACGAGGGGACAATGAAGTCGTAGACGCGTAACGCCGCAGTAGCGGTAGGGACTAAAGCAAAGTCTATTCTTTAGTATCGGTAGGGTGGGTACAGAATCGGATAGCTGCCCAACATCTAAAGCTATCCCATTTGGTGACGTGAGTAGCGAATAAGTCGCCCTCCAATCCTTCTCTTTCTAATCTCTGAGTGCTTCTATTCTTATCTTTACCTATCTAAACCCAGTGTTCTGCACCTTTCTTTTTTTGATTTATGCCAATGCTGTTCTCTTGTTTGGGGTCCAACCCATCCCAGTTTCCCTGAGCTAAGCCGAAGCATAGCTAGGCGTGCAGAGCCGACCTCGACAGGAGAATCGTGGTTTCGGAAGTTCAGAATCCACGAGCGCGTTCGCTACAAGTTGACTTATTTTGTTGCATGCTTCGACTTCAAAGTCGAGCGGACTTGATTTTCGGACTTCATAGTCGGTTTGACTTTAAAGTCGAAATAGGTCAGATAGCTAAATATATATAAATGGGTCGAAATTACCTATTAGCGCTAAAATAGGTAATAAATGACCTAATAGGGCTATTTCAGGTCGAAAAGCGCTAATAGGGCATTTAAGATCAGAAATTATTATGACTTTAAAGCCTATACTGAGATATGAAGTAAGTAAAGCGCCCATAAGAAATACGTGCAAAAAAAATTGAAAAGTACTTCGAAGTAAATACTTTACTTTCGCTTATACTGAGATGTCAAGTAACCAAGTGCGTAGGGTTGCATGCGACTTTCCTGGTTTTCTCCGCCATAGAAATGAACATGTCCATTTTTTATGCGAAGTATATGCCAGGACAGCTGATTGCGGCACATTTTTCAAAGTTAATCATGACACCGACTTCGAAGTTGATAAATTGTTGGCATACTTTGAAGAATTCAAGGAGCGTGAATATAGTTGTCTCTCTCACACTTTACGACAATGTAGCGGATTGGCTCCTAATGTGCAAGTAGTTACTGCATATCTCAGTATAGGCTCTTAAAGTCGAAAATACCTAATTAGGGAATTTCGACTTATAGGTCGAGGCATCAAAGTCGATTTTACCTATTTGGTCAGAAAAATAGGTAATTTCGACTTTGTGGTCGAATTTTATGCTTCGCCATCTTTGTTCGCACTACAGCTTCGTTTCAGCACTAAGCAAAAAACATATGTATAGAAGTCTCACGTAGAACAAAAAATTGGCTGAAAGTTACGCTGGGTTCTAGCACCCCAAAAAGCAATTCAAGCGTTCGGAAGCATTCGGCTTTTGCTTTTGCGTTTGCAAATTGGTTTTGCTTCACATATCAAAGTCAAGTCAGTATGAATCAAGTATTACAGCATATATAACTATATATGTCACTCAGGAGCCGTTTCTATTTTGGCTCTTTTCAACACGGTCTTGGGTACCCACCACGGTCTTGGGTACCCACCAAAATGAGCATTTTTCACTTTCACTCACCAAAAGTATTTCTCTCTCGCTCTTTTTCTGCCTGCCGAGCAGTGCTCGGACTTGAACATTTTTAAAAGTGGTCGATTTTTAAATAAGAAGTGGTAGATTTATATAAAAAGTGGTAGATTTAAAATTGTTTAAAATAGTAACACAATATATCACATCTGATCATGTAGAAAATTGAGAAACTTACAAGTTTTTAGGTTTTTCTCTTATTATAAAAAAAATTGTCAATATTTATTAGATGTCGTTAAGCGCCAATGCTGCCATTCTTGACAACATTATTGACAATAGGAAGTTGCCAACATGTTTTTCAATAATACATAACACTGAACTACATTTTTTATGCTCTTAATTGTTCGAAATGATCATTAAATAAATTAAACAAATGCATAAATAAGTTTAAAAAAAAAGGTGGTAGATTTGGACCTAGCGTGGTAGAAGTGGTAGAAAGCAAAAAAAGGGTTAGATCTACCACTAAAGTGGTAGAAGTCCGAGCACTGCTGCCGAGTAGCATCTCTTTCTAACTGGCGCGATACGTCCCGCGCAATATCTATGAGAGTGACATATATGGTTATATGTGGTTCGGACTGTAGCTGCGTGAGTGAGTGTGCGTAAGTGAGCATGCTTAGGTTTGTGCGCACTTCTCTATTGGAAATTTCAAGCCACAAATATGCTAAATCGCTGTCGATTTTTATTATATCATACATGAGAGAAAAGATGCGTACAAATCGACCGAACTACTTAATGTTCTGTAGGGAGTTGCCATGAAGAAAGCAACAACAAAACGAATAGAAGTTTTCGGTAGTGGTCGACTATTTGTAATCATTGGCGGTACGAATTTTTTATATTCTCACGAATATATGAATACTTAAATTTTTGTGTTTTTTTTTATATATATATGTCGAATTCTCCATAATGGATCCATATAATATCTTTTCTCTTCTTCTCTTTTCAGACTGAGAACATTAAGAACACGTAAATAAAAGAATTAACAATGGCCGCACAACCGGGAGCGGTTATTGGAGTAACTCCAGAAAACGACTCAACTACAGATTCAAGTACATCAAATGCAGAAGAAACCAAAAAAGACAACGTTTATATAAAAGAGTGGTTAAACTCGCCTCCGTCAGTCGTAGGAAGCCGTCACTATTCTTTGAAAGACTACCCTGCGGGAAAAGATTTAATTAGGAAAATCGGGGTAAATACCACCCAATATACTACTTTTTCGTCTGCCACGTCTTCGTATGTCGCACTATGGGAAACGCAGAAACCGGTAGAAGATATCATTCCCCAACAGAGCACAACAAGTCCACAACAGCCAATTGGGCCAGATAGTGTATGTGTACCCACTGAAGAACAGCTCGCCAATGCTCCACCCCTTGTCCAGAGAGGGTATAAAGACGGTGTATACCTTTTCACGCGTTACGAAGGTTTCCTCACGGTACAGCAGCATTACGCAAAATTATTAAAGTTCCAAAGCCAAGGCCCTGTTATCGGGGTAAATTTAAACTGTGTGGTGTCCGCACTCCCCCGTGTCTCGGAACTAGACCCAAGTACATCAAGTTCTTCCACCGCAGACGGTGAACATCCACAAATGAATTCCCCGTCACATCAAGAGACAGAACCATCAGCCAATAATTCTCAGGCTGAACTTGAAGAAGAGCTTCGGCCATTAACAGCTAAAAGCGTGATTGACTATGTCCCCGTAAGAGTGGTGTCTACCGCCCTTGTGCCAGAAACTGACGAGCAATTGGGAGCTCACAGGTCCCAGGTTTATACTATAGTGGCTGAGACCCTATCTGAAAATACGCCCTCATTCGTTCGATCGTCGATCAAAAACACCCTCTTGAGAGATCCTTCTACCGGGTACGTCTTGACTAAAGGGCTGGACAAAGATACTTCCACCGTATTCGATGTCGCCCCAATGATTAGAAATCTCTTACTTATCCATTCCATTTCTGGTCAATCGAGTTCAATTGATCCTACGACTGCACAATTTATGCGAAACGCATCTCTACAGTCAGGGTATGTCAATATAGCACGCATTCCGTATATCCCGGGAACTTACACTATACTGGCGACTCCACTCGACATGTTCCTGGCTGTAACTCAAGGGAATAGACTAAATGTAATGCTCGAACCCCCCTTCAGTGCTGAGCGTCTGGACGTCGATTGGGTGGCTTTACCCATTTCGAATGCTATACTAGCAAGCTGCTACGTTCGTGAATATATCGCCAGCTACTTTGATTCAGGATTAACGTATGGCACCGCATCATATACCCAACATTATAAACTGTCTGGGTCAGAGAACCTGAGTGGGAAAAGTATAAATATTCCGGCGTCCACCACGGTATATGTAGCAGGGCCCAAGCATATTATGTTGGTGTTGACAGAGATGGCCGCCTTTGGATGCCCAAGGTCCACAAGAGCATTCGGGGTCGATATACCTATCTTTAACGGCGCCCACCGAGTAATCCCCGTAGACTTTGGCGCAGTGTGGGTTGATTATTACACTCCAGCACGCCTCCCAGACATTTTACTAAATCTTGCCTTGTCCTGGGAAATAATGAGAAAGGAGGTTACTGTTGAGGGTACTGCTTCCCGCGCGCTGGGACGAGCGTCGGAGATGATATTGGCGAACAGACCTGGACTGTACGTCCACCCAAATAGCAGACAGAAGGGCTATAACTGCAGCACCCCGCTGTCTGGGGCGTACCATCTAACTGTGAACTCCCATGATGATGTTATCCCCCTCACTAGCAACAGTCGTTATCTTTGTCTGACTAAGAACCACTTCTCACAGAACGGGGTCAATGATATAAAAAATCTGATGTACGGGTACAACGCGGCTTCCTTGTCTCCTAGCCATCTACCTCCGTCTGGTTTGGCAAAACTGAGTTTTGATATTAACGGTAATCCAGTGATATTAGACAGATTCCCATCCCTGTTAAACACAACAGTCATGTATTACGTCGGTACAACAAGCTCAATGGTTCGAGTAGCCACCATGGCCGGATTAATAGAACGAGGAAACCTAGAGTATGTGTTCCATAGTGCAGCGGCTATTGCGTCCTGGTTGCACATGGCTGCTGTGGCCACATCGCTGAATTATTCGACATACTTACATAATAACGACGTTCCGACCCGAGATTGGGCGGGGTATAATCCGTCGATATCACGGCGAGGTGAGTTGGTCGAGGCAAAATACGAGTTAGTTGGGAGGTTTTACGGCCACATTGCTGCACACGACATGCATGAGCGATGGGCAAACTGGGATATGTCCTGGATTCCAACTTTTTATTACGGACTCTACCCCTATGACACTCAAGAATGGTATTCAAATAGCCCAGTTCCTTTTTATGCTACGCTCCAATGGCTAGAGAAACTACAGCTGTCAAGCTCTCCTAATAAAATCATGCCTTCAACAATAACTCTCGCTTACAATGAACCAATTGAGTGTATTGCTCTCAACATGGACGTGGTTAAGGTCAAAGCTTATATATGTACTACCAACGATGCAGAGATATATCTTCCACAACTTCTTGATATAACACCGGGACTTGATCTGCCTACGCGTTACAAGGGAACCTGGATTGAACAGTATCAGTTTCTATCAATGCACTCAACTGGCAAATTGCCTGCAGACCGTCGACTATTGTGCAGTACGACTCCCACTGAATCTGTCCAAGTGCTGAGGAATATCCAAACGTTTAGACGTATGATATATCTTTTAGATAGTGACGCATCCCGTTCGTCGTGGGAATACACCAGATTCCAGATATCTCGTATCGACTATCCCGACCCTCCTGCAAGTAAACCAAAGGTTGCAGCACCTCTGAAGAGAACTGGAGGGGACAAGCCATCGGCTACAAAGAAGTCAAAGTCATCAGAGACTACACCCGACGACAAACCAGCTGAACGTCAATCGGCTGACTCAAAAAACTCAGCGGGCGCGGTCGCCGTGGGAGGAGGAGCGGAAAAAGCGACACTCAATACGACGACGCAAGAAACACAGGGAGCACCGTCCAAAGCGGTGGCCCCACCAACATCAACTGCATAAACGACTGTCAAGGCCAGTACTGTGGAGTGTGGGTTCCTCAGTCTGGAACAGAGGGATACTCGGGCCACGGCAAAAGATACCGTGTCCCTTTATCCTTAGGTCGTCTTCCTGGCCCCATTAATGCACGACCCTATCACCTGCACCTGTCGGTCCACAGCCCCTCTGCAACTACGGGCAGCGGCACCCTGTGGGGCACCCGACCCCGCGGTGTTGAAGGTTTAAGACGTTTTTGGGGACAGGTTCCTCGATTCTGGCCTGTACCGGCTGATCTAGACTGTTCTTGGCCCACATTTTTACATTACAGGTCTATCATTGCTTGTGGACACCCACAGGTAGCTAACGAGCTATTAAAGTATCTCACGCAAATACAGACATTATCAATTAAGGAGAAAATACAGTACAGACTGAACATTTAGACGACTATTATTAGACGACTATTATCGTCATCATCTACGTAGTTTAAGTTCATATGCCTATAAGAGGATATTCGGCGGTGATCCGACTCAAAACGGACCAGCGTACATGCTACTCACTCATTTGCACTCCTTGAACGGGAAAGCCCCTTATACCGACGACAAAATCTACAGAGAAGTCACAGACTGGGTATCGGATAAAATTAACGGCCGTGAGAAGGCTATAGACATGGATGCTTTCCACAAGACACTAAATAGCGTATTCGCTAAATGGGAGTGTTACCCCGAAGACCAAGTGTTAAGCTTCAACGATTACTGCAATGACCCCATGCGATGGGGAACGCCAGGCGGGGCTCCTCCTGTA
>CM035808.1:8831751-8859251 GCA_020466095.1 Chlorops oryzae
ACGATATTAGATAAACGCGTGCGTAGTAAATGGGCGTGGTCTACGTTTCATAAGATCAATCCAACGACATGTTTACCAAATGATGTCGATCTTTACGGAAAAGCATTAACTCAGGGAGACGTAGCCCAAGTAGCACTCAAAGAGGAGGCGCAGAAAACGCGAGAAATCATCACTACCCCGCTTGCCAGTTATTTAAGACAGTCGTATCTCCTGTATTCCCGGAAAGAAGTGCCGCTACCATCCCCAATATCCAGCCCGCAGTGGTTGGCAACATTCCAAGCCCACGAAGCACGTTGGTATGGCTGTATTGACGGAGACCGGTTCGACCACCATGTGCCCAAAGACGCAGTTATTGCATTAATAAACAAGTTGGGAGACGCTAACGCACAATGTCGAATTGTAGCAGACCAAGAAATACAACACCTAAAAAGTCTGACTATTATTTGGAAACACCACAAGTGGCAATATCGCGGAGGGTTACTATCCGGTTGGAGAGTAACCTCGCTAATGGGGTCGCTGATTAGTGCAGCCGTTGCTGAATATATCATAGAACGACTGGGTTTGGTCGGAGCGGTATCATATGGAGTTATGGGAGATGATCTAGTGTTATACTCTAACTCTCAACAAATAGCGGCGCAAGTACTTGTATTATTATATGAAGAATTCGGATTAAAAGCAAACATAAACAAAACTGTATCAGGCGAGCAGGGTGAGTTTTTGCGCAAAGTTATTTCACCTGGTAACAGTTGGGCATTTCCGGCGTTAGATCTCAAAACCATAACACATGCCTCCCCATGGATCACGCATTATCAGTTTACTATGGAAGAAGAATGCTCAACCGCTTGGCTGATGTGGTTCAGTCGACTACTGCCACACGCTGTTGACCCCGTTAAGCTGCAAAAGTGGATATATTCTATGGTGATTAAAGACTTAACACAACGCTTTGGACATAAAGATTGGGCTTCTTGGTTCATTACACCCATAAGCGCTGGAGGCGGGGGATGTATTCAAATATCACACCCCACAACCTGGACCACGTTAACGCGCGAAACGCCTACCATTAAAGAAACCGGTTATCACGGCTATTTAAGGTTAACCGGCATTGTGCGTCAGACCAGTAGTCTACGCACCATCGTCCGACCTGATCAGTTTAACATAGCTACTCTGTCAAAACAAATGGATAGTTTGACATTGGGAAGAGATCGCGACGTCATCCCTAACATCAGGCGCGATGTGAGCATGACATACGTCATATGCAGGATACTACGACACGACATAGGCGTCAGTGAGCTAAATAAGTACTTAACATTTCCCATGCCCCATGTTTATAGAAATGCACGTGGGTATCAGCTGGCTGCTCTAATGCACACGCGAGATAGATCCATAAGTAGTATACCCTCCATCCTACACACTCGGGAGGCTGCCCCCAGCGCATCGAACGTTCTTAAATACGCGACAAAGAACATGCAGAGAAAAACTGGCGTACCTAAAACACACGTGAAACCAATCATGACGTTATACGCTATGCAACTTTTCAGATCGACATTAGTTACATATGGAACATGGTAGAACTCAACTATTAATCAACATTGTCTGTATTTGCGTGAATACTATCTAAATGCCGACGTGTATATACACATTTCATCGATTTATATAAGACGTTACTTATATATACAACGATTCATTAGACTCAATCTGAGATAAGAATATATGTGATACCATCGATTTATTTACATCGCAACAAGGTACATTTTCAATTTAATAGACACTATATGTCAAATACGGAAGACATACTAAATACTAAGGAAGAAGAAGCCAACGAACACATGACTGAAATTTTGAATTTTTGATGATTTTTGTTTTTGCTTTTGATTGAATATTGTCTACTTAATTTCTCTTGAATATATAATTAAAAATTTACTTCGCATCTTTCTAAGTCCCAATTTTTCCGCCTGCGACAGGAATCGAACTCGAGCCCTCCAGGTTACAACTCACAACACGCTCCCATTACGCCACGGAGCATATTGTATATGGTTAAAATATGAAAATGCGAGTTCTCTTTCTTAAAGGTGTTAACGCTTTTGAAGGAACATTAGATAAATTTTAAGCTTAAAAAATTATTGGGAAAGTATTTTCAGTTTTTTTGAACCTGATGTTTTCTGCGTTATCTTGTCCATAATCCAAATGCAATTGTCAGAGAAAATTGCCTTTCTGTTGCAGCAGAGCTATGAGGCAACGATAATATATCGAAAACAAAATCTGACAATTCTTATATAGGAATATTCTCCTATTTGAATTTTGAATTTTGGAAATATTTTGAAAGGGAAAGTGTGAAACTGTGCTAAAACTACAATTAATAGCCAAATAAAAAATAAAATCGTCAAATAGCCAAACGAATTTTTTGAAATCAAAAATAGCCAATTTTAGCTTATAATATCCATAGCGGCAAGCATGTATAAAAGGGGCCTGCCGCTAGTGCTCGCGCTCACTTGCAATTCGGAATTCAAGCAAGTAAGACATATGGGAAGCATTTTCAAATTAATATTAAAGTTTTAAGCATATATTACTATATGTGGCACTCTACAACAACTATGCTTGTTGAGTTGAAGTAGGCCCCCGTTGCATGCATTCTTATGGCAAAATCAAAAACGTAGCACGCCCCCGAGAAATTCCGGGTCCGGTCTAACAAATCTTTTCAAATCTTGTAACATGTACCAAAATGTTTGGTATAACTCATATACATTAGGGTGTCCCAAAAAAAATTTTTTTTCTGGGCACAGGCGTTTTTTGAAAGCTAAAGGGGTAAAGTATTTTTCAGAATTTTTTCAGATTTTTTGGAAAACGTTTAGAGGTCCCCCAAAGCCGTTTTTCCCTAGTTAACAGAGCTTTTGGACTTCCATTAATTGTAAGCATATTTTCATTTACGATGCACTCGTTTTGAGTCTTGCTGCCATCGTGTCAAAAGAAAAATGTTTAATCTTTCCGTCTGTGTCGAAAGAGCAAAAAGTTAGATTGTTCTCGTGGTCTATTTTCAGCGACAATCTCAAATTTTTTCAAAAATTTACTTTAACAGCATAAAAAAAGTGTCATAACTTCTTAAGTTACTATAAAACTATGAAAAAGTAATGATGCAGTTTGATAGACTGTGTGTTTGTTAAAGCGAGTAAATATTAAAATTTTTATTTACTTTCGCGGTGGTAACGTAATAACCTAAAAACAATGTGTTGCATACATAAAGGGGTATATTTTTAACAGTCTTTGCTTATGTGATTTAAAAATTTTCTCAGTTTTCTGTATACATAACAGAGTTCTGGAAACTTCTTGAAAAATTTATTGCATACTTAAAGTGCAAGTACAATTTGCATTTTTAAATGTACATTGATAATATCTGTGCCAATTGATCATAACTTTTTAAGTCAAAAACCGTTGTTTCGCGAAAATTCTCTTTAAATTTTGCACGCCTTCTCTTGCTAAACGATGTTTTATTTAGAAAAATGATAGGAACACAAGTGTTAAACCATAACATGGGCCGGTTTAAAAGAATTGCACCAGTACCAATGACTGTTATTTCTCATAAGTCACCTGGCACAGATATTATAATATTAATTGGTCAGTAATTATCATTCATTAAGCAGCCAACTATTGTGTTCTTTTAGAGTAAACACTTGTCCATCGTCACGATTCGCGAAATTCTCAAAATTTTAATTTTCCCTATTTAGGATTGCGTACTTAGCAACCAAAAAAAATCCTCTATTGAGATTAAAATGTTACCATGGACATAATTTGCAAAATTCTCAAAACTAAAATTTTCACTATTTGGGATTGTGCATTCAGCAGCCAAATATGCTGCTTTATTAGGGTTAAAATTCGACCATGGCCACCATTCGCGAAATTTGCAAATATTTGATTTTCACTAATTTATATTGTTTTTTTAGCAACCAAAAATAATCCTCTATTGAGTTTAAAATTTGACCACGACCTCAACACGCGAAATTCGCGAATTTTAGATTTTAACTATTTTAAAGTGTTTACTCTAAAAGAACACAATAGTTGGCTGCTTAATGAATGATAATTACTGACCAATTTATATTATAATATCTGTGCCAGGTGACTTATGAGAAATAACAGTCATTGGTACTGGTGCAATTCTTTTAAACCGGCCCATGTTATGGTTTAACACTTGTGTTCCTATCATTTTTCTAAATAAAACATCGTTTAGCAAGAGAAGGCGTGCAAAATTTAAAGAGAATTTTCGCGAAACAACGTTTTTGACTTAAAAAGTTATGATCAATTGGCACAGTATATTATCAATGTACATTTAAAAATGCAAATTGTACTTGCACTTTAAGTATGCAATAAATTTTTCAAGAAGTTTCCAGAACTCTGTTATGTATACAGAAAACTGAGAAAATTTTTAAATCACATAAGCAAAGACTGTTAAAAATATACCCCTTTATGTATGCAACACATTGTTTTTAGGTTATTACGTTACCACCGCGAAAGTAAATAAAAATTTTAATATTTACACGCTTTAACAAACACACAGTCTATCAAACTGCATCATTACTTTTTCATAGTTTTATAGTAACTTAAGAAGTTATGACACTTTTTTTATGCTGTTAAAGTAAAATTAAAATTTGTCCATATCGTTTTTAAGCTCAATTGCGTGATGCATGTTCACATGTTCTGCGTAGGTGTAGAAGCAGCGGTGACGGAAGGGTTTGTTGCAATAGACGCAACCGCGCTTGAATATGCTTATATGATTGTTTAAGTGATTTGGTGTAACGTTTTGCATTTGGCAAATTGGGCAATTTATTGTCGAATTGGCGGAGGAATTTTTATTTATATTGTAATATAAAATATCCTTTATAAATTTGTCCAGTTCATCCGTTCGAAAAAACTGTGAGCCCTCAGAAATTTTCCTGATTTTCTTCATTTCTTCCATTGCAATTATTTTTCTTTCTTCCGGACCTTTACCCTCCATCCGGGCGGCCATTGAAGGCCCCAGTTGTCCTTCGAACACGTAGTCATAGTCTTTTATTTCACTGACGTTTTTCACATTCATTTTCCTTCAAATGTCGCAATTTTTACTAGTATGAATAAGTCACGTCTTGTCGCTAATATACTGCGAATGCGCGCATGGTTGCATGGTTGCAAATTTATTGCTTGCTCTATAAAAATTGTCATCAGATGGCGCTGCAGTGCTTTTTTTTACTCATTTCTATAAGTTTATTTGAACAATAAGCAAGGATGGCCCCGCGGCGAAAAGCCAAACGAGAAGTAACGCAAGAAGGAGAAAAAGTAACTCCTGCTTATAGAAGGAAAAAGGCCCAGGAATTCAAACTTGATTTGAGCAAAATTAAAATTGGTATGATTAAAATAGGTTAAATAAAAGCTCGTTGAATTGCGGAATTAGCAAATATATATAATATATAATATTAATATATATATATATATATAGTATGTATGTATGTAGATATGTATATATGTAATTTTATATGTTAGATCTTTGTGCTTTGGACGGAACCAAGCGGTTAGTGGAAGAGGCGGAGGGGATTTTGACGCGCTACCTTCGTGCAAACGAACATGTCGAGGAAGAAAAAGAAGAAGACCTCTTGAATGTTTTGCAGGCAGCTCGGTCCCTGAAGGTGCTACTGGAATGCAAAAACACCATGGGCATGCGCAGCATGCGGGAAATAGTTTTTGGCAGCTATTGCTTTTGCAATATAGTAAGTAAGCGTGTAAAGTTGTCTTTTCAGGTCTTTTCATTAGTATTTGTATTTGTAGACGGACGATGAAACAAAGGATGACTACATCCAATGTGCTGAAAAATATTGCCCCATTCAGTGGTTCCACCAAGAATGCATGGGGCTTACAAAAGAAAATATTCCAAAGGGTTCGTGGTGGTGCCCGTTGTGCACTGCCACTATTTTAAAATAAATGTCATATAAAAAAATCTATTAGAAGTCTTTTACATTTTGGCGCTTTTCACAGCGGTTTGGTGTAACTCATATACATGTATAAGTGTTCGTCAAATATTTTTTGTTAAAACTCAGTTTTTTCGACTAAAATATGGTTTTTATATAATATCAAAAATCTTTACGTGAAATTTTCCTTTTGTTCTTCAACAACGCTAAAGAAGAGCACTCATGCGTCGAATATGACCGAATGTTTGTTTACAAAACAGAACAGCTGATATGAACTTTTCAGTGATGTAGAAAAAATTCTAGCTCGATACCAAACTAATGGCTCAAGTACTTATAACAAATCATGCTAAAATGAATACAAAAACTACTTATTTTTCGAATTCCTCTCTTGAAAAGGGCACAGTATTGCATAATCTTTCATCAAAAACCTAAAGGGTTGTATACTAAAAAGAAAACATTAAAAAATTTCAACGCATGAATTCTTAGTTACAAAATTGAGTGAGTACTCAAAACATTCTAGCATCACTAATTCGGTTGTTGTTGGGAGTGCCACATATAGTAATATATGGTTTTAAGCAAAAGTTCAGAAAAATCCCACGGCGAAAAATATGGAAAATTTAAAAAATGTGGTAGATGATCGCAAAAGCGGCGTGAAATGTATAATTGATTGTTGTCAACGAAGTTACAGGGTTGGGTCAGAAGATTTCTCTGTTAGACTATTTAGATTCCCTAAAAATGAAGAAACGCGGAAAATATGGATGGAAAAGTGCAACCTCTCGAGAGTGACTGCTCCGAAAAAAATGCCAATTTGCGACCGTCATTTTGAAATGAAGTACTTGGGGAAAAAATATCTCAAATCAAATGCTATTCCGACGTTGAACCTTTCAGAAGGAAATCTTCTTTTACCGGCAGAATCTACAATTTTGGAAAATGTTTATGATTTTGTAGAGGATGCGGAAGGTTTGACAGAATTTCAAGCGGGACGAGCTCATAAACAGAGCGAATCGCATGCACAGAAATCATCGTCCACCTCAAATTTGTGTGAAAATTGCATCAAGAGCGCAAAAATGAATCTTTTTATCGTAAAATGCAATACAAGGAGGCAATTGAACTAAGGAAACAAATAGAAAAGTACAAGCGTCTTGCAAAACAATTCACGATTCAAAATGATTTGTTGCGAAAGGAAAGAAAAAAGAATTTGATTTTGAAACAGGCTTGTAAAAAATCGAAGAATGTTTCTTTTGCCATTGATAGTTTGCCGCATGTTTCCGAAAAAAGTAAAGTTTTTTGTAAAATGCTTGTAAGCGATAAAAAGATATGGAACACTGAAGAAAAGGTTATTTCCCAAAGCATACATTTTTACTCTGCCAGAACTTATGATTTCTTACGAAATGACCTGAAATTAAATCTGCCATCCAAGGCATCATTAGCGCGGTGGGCCCCCTTTAAAGCATGTGACACCAGGACTAAACACAGCTTTGCTTAGCAATTTAAAAACAATTTTTTCGAATATGGACGATAGAAATAGGGAAGCAGTTCTTTTGTTTGACGAATTTTCAATAAAAAGAGCCCTTCAATACAATATTGTTTGGATGAAACTCAGCGCTTTGTTGACAATGGAATTGAAAACACTGAAAAGGCATACGAAAATAATTCGTCAACGCAGGCGTGCATAAAGTTAGCAATAGCGCAACCGAAGGGGTACCCCCGAAATAAACATAAGTCTCTCAATAAAGTTTTTTATATAGGACTAAAATTTTGAAAATTTTTAATTTTTATTGAATAAATAAAAAGGCTACCTCATATTTTGTATTGAAATCAAACGCATAGTAAATATGTATTTATATGACTTTCATAAGAACTTTTTACGCAGACCCTTGAAAAAAAATGTTAACTCCGTGCCTTAAAGACATTGGTTGTTTTACGTTATCATTTGCCTTCTGTATTTCTTTCCATTTCTTTGCTTAAGCATGACAATGTCATTAGAATTTAGAAGTACTCTAACTTTCCCCTTGACATCATCGGTGAAAACATTAATGAATTTTTTCCTTTATGCGAAAAAGTCCGGCTGGGGTTTGGTTATTTTTCTACTATTACACGTGGTATATTCTCTCCATGATATGCATGAAACTCAGAAAGAGGGAAGTGAGAAAATTGCGAAATGCCGTTACGTTCAATCAAGAGTAACTGAGCCTTTACTATTGATTTGTTTCTACACGAGTAAGCATCAAATATTAAATAAAGCGTTTAAGCAGGATTACATAAGATCCTTCGCTTTTTATTAGATAATTATTTTGGTGCCTCCTGTGAGGAACTCATCGGCTTTGGCGTGATATACAACCCGATTCTGAATATTCCTGGGGAACAAATTACCGGGGAATTTACTTTTCTCGAGACTAAAATTCTCCTTTTTTAAATAGATAGGGTAAGGAAAATTATGGGTTTGGGTCAAATACCCATTACCCATCAAATTCCTTCCCAAAAATATTTAAAAAAGAGGAATTTTACTCTCGAGAAAAGCAAATTCCCCAGGAATTTGTTCCCCAGGAATATTCAGAATCGGGCTGATAGTGATTGATCATTTTCATAGAAAATTGAATTGTATATGCAACATTACATTGAAAATGGCAACAAAACACTGTAAGTTTAAATTTATGTATTATATGCTGTTTGCGTTTTTATTCGTTGCACGTGCAGTTCAGTGCTTATAGAACTGCTTTAATAATTGAAGAAATTGCAATTTACTTATTTCAGTTGATAAAAGCATTTCCGGAATGAGACATTATGCTGACTCACTGAGAGAATTGCAGTTGCAGTATTATTTGCAATATGGCAGTGTGACGATCCACTTCAACAGAGTTCGATCTAAGTAGCTCAATTTGTATAAACAAATAGTTTTCATTATTGTAAATGAAAAAGAGAAAAGGAATATTCGGTGTTAGAGAAAATAAATTAGACTGAAATAAATTACTTCCTTTTAATTAAGTTGTTCTTCCTTCTGGGTAAGAAGGATTTTAGAAGAGTGAAAGGAACCGGGCTCTTTTGGTAGTCACAATCCAGCGATACGAACGGAGGTCGCCTGCAAATTCGTAAGCCGGGGCATTGTGCATGTACGTGCACAAGGTGTTAGATTGAAGAAAAAGGAAGCGATTGAACGATTGCAACATCATTTCACACCTTTCTATAGAAACAATCGATTGAAAGATATCCCCACGAATGTTTTGTTAAAAGAGTTAATTGCGCATTCGATTTATCCTAAGGAGAGCAGAGACGAAATCGAAATTCAATTTAAAAAATATATTTCAGAAAAAAGTAAGAATAATAATTCAATAATAATGGAAAATTTATATTAATGCATAAGAATGTTGAAATGTTTTCAGTTTTCAGGAATTCGTCTTCTTACGTACGTCCATCAACTGCAAGAAGACTTCTAGCTGCGCATGTAGCATTCAATGCAGATGGAGATGAATATGAAGAACAACCAAACCTGCAAACGAATTCATATCTGAACAACAAATCAAATGATGCTAATCAAATGCAGAACCGCGGTTTATGGACTTCAGAATTTACTGAAAATTTCTTAATACATTTAAAACTTAAAATTAAAAAGTTATACGACTTTTCAAAAGGTAACTATTTTTTAATAATAATAAATTTTAATTGAGGGTAGAAATACATTATCCTTAGACATGTTATGTCTCACACTTTCGTTCTATGTTCAATAATCTGTTATTCATTTATTTATTTAGTTCCATTTTAATTTCAGTTCAAACTGACGGAGAACAATGTACATACAAGAATTTAAATAACTCTTTGCGAAAAATTTATAATAGCCTTAAAAACACTGGCAAGAAATCCACATTCTGTTATTGCGAACATGTATGTTAATATACGATTACATTACAGGACTAAATTATTTATATATATGTATATATTTCAGGACTCAAGTGAACCAATCATATTATGCTCCAATTCCGACAAATGTTTTTTGCTATTTTTTCACAAAAATTGCACAACAAACAAAAACAATGAAAATTTAAACTGGGTATGTCTAATGATACCAACTGTTTGGGAAGAAAAAGCAGAACTTCGGCCACAAATCGAATTCAAAAGGCAGAACTATTCAGAACATGGGCTAGAAAAATCAGAACATAAATCAGAACAAAAATCAGACTACATTTTAAAATCTGAATGTACATTTTAGTACATTTTTTACACCTCTAGGCAAATCTTAACAAAAATAAGGGCCAGTTATTAAAACATTAGGGAAATCAAACCAAATTAACCTTATTTTTGAGAGCACTTTTATTAAAACAACAATAAAACCTAAACCTCAGGATTCTGCTGAACATAAAAAAAAATACATTTCCATAACAATTAAAACTTTTATATCCCCGATACTGGCTACTCATCTTCTTCTGAATCATTTATGCACACCGATATAAGACTTTCCTCCAGTGCACTATGTGCCAGCTGGCCGCTTTTTTTGACAAAAAGTCGAAATTTTTGTGTAGTAATTTGGAAAAAATTAGTATGCATATAGTAAGAAAATACTCTGACCATTATAAAAACGACTTCATTTTTTTCTATTGGTAACCCTTTTAATTTGACAGCCTGTCAAAGTTCACAAAGCAAACAACGTGCGGCTTGGCGTTCCAAATAATTGAAATTAAGTGAATTGTCTGTTCAAATTTTTTAATCAATTTCTTCGAAACTAAATTTTTTTAAATAGGATAGTAGCATTCAGGTATGTATGTACATTGTACAATAAAGCCTCATCACTCTTTTGTGTGGGTTTTTTTTTAGTATATGAAACAAGTTAAGCTAAACACTTGAAGCTTTTTTAAATAAATTTTGGAATTTTCCTTATGTTCTGTGAGAACAAAAAATATGAAGCAGTCCTCGGCAGTCCATAAAACCTATACAGAAATGAAGCTTCAGACTGTTGTCTATTAAGTCCCAAACAAAACGAACTCACACACCGATTTTCATTGAAAAAAATTAGGAATTGCGGATTTTGGACGCTTTTATGTGTTGTCCCGAACACACGCTAGTACTGGAGGTACCCTTAAAAATCTTCCAATAAAAATTTAATTTTAAAATCGATCTAAGAGTTGTTCTCTGCACCTTTGTGCAAAAATTCGATGCTCTTTCTCCTTTTCTAGACTTTTTGCCAAAAAAATGACATTCTAGCCCTTAGTGCAGTGGTGGCTTGCTGAAGTGCTTGTGCTGTTAGCACTTGCAGTGGCTGCCGTTACTTCTTTGCTTGCTTTAAAATCATATTTCGATTGATCATGTAAAATTGCGTTTGTTCAAGCCAAGTATTACAGTATGAGAAACGAGCTAATAGGCAATTCAACAAAGCTAATAGGCAATTCAACAAAGGCAACAACAACCACATGGCATACCAGGCAATCCACCACGATGCCTCTTTGGGCATTGTTGTCGTCTCTAGAAATTGGGCACATACAAGCAGTTAGTTTTTTTTAGGGATTTTTTTTCAATTATAACCGGAGAAAATCAGATATTATAAAGATTTTTTTAAGAATGATTGTACCATTTTAAACTGTAGAATTTATTTTAACATTTATTTTTTCGTTTTAGTAATAGAAAAATTCACGTACTACAAAAAACTGATTTCCGAGTTTTTGGTCTTGTTTAATTTAGACGTTAGTGTGGCATCCATGGACAACAGATGGTGCCAAATGGAACGAGTCAATAGTGCAAATCGATGGTGAAAATAGTAACCGACTACAATTTGAACGTTTAGCTTTTAGAAGTGAGACTTTCTGTCTGTCTGATTTTCAAAGGTACCTCTTCGTTGTAGGGTTTTTTATAAAAATTCATAAATGCTGCCCTAAAACCAAAATTTTTTTAAATACATAGTGGAATTATTTATTTGGATTTAGTTAAGGGCATAAAATGTAGAATCCAAATATAGAAAAGTGGCCGCGCCAAAAGGCGTTATTCGAAAATTGAATTTTACACCCAAAATTCAGATGGCGCTTGAAACAAAGACGACATAAATACTTCTTTTTTAATCGTTGACATCCTCTACAAAAATTGACTTAAGTGGACGAATTTTAAGGGTACCTCCAGCACTAAGGTCAGCCTCAAAGATCGTCTGAACTGCTATTAAGTCATAATCTGTCGAGATATTTGCATGAAATAAGGAATTGAGCTTATATTTAGCCTCCGATTAAAATCTTAATAGCTGTTTATCTGAGTGAGGTATTCTATGGCCAGGTTCTCTGTCGAATTATCTTGCTTTTAATTTGGTTTTATTATGTTTTAAGAACTCTTTTGAGTACTCGGTTCAGTATCGATAAAAGCTTTGCGCTTAGAGTATTTGTGCATCGCTGACGAAGTCGTTCAATTTAAATGCGATATTGAATACTGATTTGGGGGGGTCGCAGATACTCAAATGTACTCTAAAATGAAGGAGCATTCCTACTTTGTTGTTTGCAACTTCAATTTTACTTAAAAGGGTCAAAATATAAAGTTACGGCATGTTTAAAAATCGCAAATTCTTTGACTTTTTTTGACAGTCAGCTGTTTTTACTCAACTTCACACACCTTTGGAGCCATATGCACTTTGAAGGCTTTCCCATACTGTAATATTGGTTCAAGCGAAGAAAACGAAGAAGAAAATGAATAAGCGAATAGGGATGTCACTGTATGTCTTATAGTGTTGCAATGTGCTTCGATATATATATGTATATGCTATCGATTATTCGATTTTAAATTTAAAAAAAAATAATGGGTGATGTTCATTTAAATCAGTGCTTGCCAGCACGACCACTAGCACAATTTCTCTCATTCTTCACATGTATGTGTGCTTAAGAGACTTCGTTCATTGCCGCTGCCAAACTGATTGAATTCTCTCGCTAACACAGACGCTGTGTGCGAGAAACAACAACAAAGAAACAACAAAGCCGCAATACTAGCTTTGTATGAAAGGTTTTACGCTGGCAAGCACTGATTTTAAATGAATGTTGGTGGACATGCGGATTCCCATATTGAGATATCGATGGAAAACAGAACAAATCAGAAACATTCCGGAAAATCAGAGTTCTGATTTTTCTTAAAACTAAATCAGAACTGGCTTCTGCAAATCAGAAACTTGTCCTGCCTAAATCAGAACAGTTGGTATCATTAGGTATGCCCAATTTGCATTGCTAATCAGTTGATAGTAAGTTATAATAAATATTAAATATTTATATATTAATATATATTAAAAATATATTCAAAAGGAAAAGTACAAATTATAATATAACGAGATCGTGGAGAAAAAGGGAACATGGACGGATGGAGCAGAACATAAATTTTTAAATAATATAATATAATACAATAATTGTTACGTGATATGCCTACAAAGAAAAGAAAAATGTGAGAATAGAAAAGTGTAAAATATGAATTTTTTTAAATATAAAAAAAAAATCAAAAGAATTCCAAGTGTTTCTACCTACGGCAAGTGACGACCTAATCAAGTAAATACGTACCACTGACAAACACATCTACACTTCATGAACATACATAATATCACACCTTAATCTACTCCTAGAAAGACACAAAAATCATGAGCTCCACGGCAGAAAAGTTGGCTCTAATCAATAATCGAATGCATGCTAAGACGATCCAAAGGGCGAGTATAGTCAACAAAACAAAACTACTCCCAGCCGATATGATCGAGGATTACAAGAAAAAGGCTCAATAAAAAGATTTTGTGCTTAGCAGCTGTCATTTTCCGAAAACCATTCACTGTACTCTAAGTGTTTTTCGGTTTCAGAAATGCATTTTTAAAATATTTTTCCTTTAATTTGTGCAGAATGCGGAGTTTTATAAAAGAAACTTTTAAAAATCTCGAAGTGATTTCTTACTAATTTGAAGAAGAAGTCAGAAGGGGCCTTCAGTTTCAATGAATTACTCATAGAAGCATAGTTCTTATTTTGTAAAAATAACTCAGAGGAGTCGATATACTCTTCATCTTGTCTTAAGAGCTGTGAGTATTTCGTACAATCATGTTTTTGCATGGTGAATATTTGAGTTCTTTAGAGCTTTTGACGTCATCCCTAACATCAGGCGCGATGTGAGCATGACATACGTCATATGCAGGATACTACGACACGACATAGGCGTCAGTGAGCTAAATAAGTACTTAACATTTCCCATGCCCCATGTTTATAGAAATGCACGTGGGTATCAGCTGGCTGCTCTAATGCACACGCGAGATAGATCCATAAGTAGTATACCCTCCATCCTACACACTCGGGAGGCTGCCCCCAGCGCATCGAACGTTCTTAAATACCGCAAAGAACATGCAGAGAAAAACTGGCGTACCTAAAACCACGTGAAACCAATCATGACGTTATACGCTATGCAACTTTTCAGATCGACATTAGTTACATATGGAAATGGTAGAACTCAACTATTAATCAACATTGTCTGTATTTGCGTGAATACTATCTAAATGCCGACGTGTATATACACATTTCATCGATTTATATAAGACGTTACTTATATATACAACGATTCATTAGACTCAATCTGAGATAAGAATATATGTGATACCATCGATTTATTTACATCGCAAAAAGGTACATTTTCAATTTAATAGACACTATATGTCAAATACGGAAGACATACTAAATACTAAGGAAGAAGAAGCCAACGAACACATGACTGAAATTTTGAATTTTTGATGATTTTTGTTTTTGCTTTTGATTGAATATTGTCTACTTAATTTCTCTTGAATATATAATTAAAAATTTACTTCGCATCTTTCTAAGTCCCAATTTTTCCGCCTGCGACAGGAATCGAACTCGAGCCCTCCAGGTTACAACTCACAACACGCTCCCATTACGCCACGGAGCATATTGTATATGGTTAAAATATGAAAATGCGAGTTCTCTTTCTTAAAGGTGTTAACGCTTTTGAAGGAACATTAGATAAATTTTAAGCTTAAAAAATTATTGGGAAAGTATTTTCAGTTTTTTTGAACCTGATGTTTTCTGCGTTATCTTGTCCATAATCCAAATGCAATTGTCAGAGAAAATTGCCTTTCTGTTGCAGCAGAGCTATGAGGCAACGATAATATATCGAAAACAAAATCTGACAATTCTTTTAGGAATATTTCCTATTTGAATTTTGAATTTTGGAAATATTTTGAAAGGGAAAGTGTGAAACTGTGCTAAAACTACAATTAATAGCCAAATAAAAAATAAAATCGTCAAATAGCCAAACGAATTTTTTGAAATCAAAAATAGCCAATTTTAGCTTATAATATCCATAGCGGCAAGTTATAAAAGGGCCTGCCGCTAGTGCTCGCGCTCACTTGCAATTCGGAATTCAAGCAAGTAAGACATATGGGAAGCATTTTCAAATTAATATTAAAGTTTTAAGCAAAAGTTCAGAAAAATCCCACGGCGAAAAATATGGAAAATTTAAAAAATGTGGTAGATGATCGCAAAAGCGGCGTGAAATGTATAATTGATTGTTGTCAACGAAGTTACAGGGTTGGGTCAGAAGATTTCTCTGTTAGACTATTTAGATTCCCTAAAAATGAAGAAACGCGGAAAATATGGATGGAAAAGTGCAACCTCTCGAGAGTGACTGCTCCGAAAAAAATGCCAATTTGCGACCGTCATTTTGAAATGAAGTACTTGGGGAAAAAATATCTCAAATCAAATGCTATTCCGACGTTGAACCTTTCAGAAGGAAATCTTCTTTTACCGGCAGAATCTACAATTTTGGAAAATGTTTATGATTTTGTAGAGGATGCGGAAGGTTTGACAGAATTTCAAGCGGGACGAGCTCATAAACAGAGCGAATCGCATGCACAGAAATCATCGTCCACCTCAAATTTGTGTGAAAATTGCATCAAGAGCGCGAAAAATGAATCTTTTTATCGTAAAATGCAATACAAGGAGGCAATTGAACTAAGGAAACAAATAGAAAAGTACAAGCGTCTTGCAAAACAATTCACGATTCAAAATGATTTGTTGCGAAAGGAAAGAAAAAAGAATTTGATTTTGAAACAGGCTTGTAAAAAATCGAAGAATGTTTCTTTTGCCATTGATAGTTTGCCGCATGTTTCCGAAAAAAGTAAAGTTTTTTGTAAAATGCTTGTAAGCGATAAAAAGATATGGAACCCTTAAAAAGGTTATTTCCCAAAGCATACATTTTTACTCTGCCAGAACTTATGATTTCTTACGAAATGACCTGAAATTAAATCTGCCATCCAAGGCATCATTAGCGCGGTGGGCCCCTTTAAAGCATGTGACACCAGGACTAAACACAGCTTTGCTTAGCAATTTAAAAACAATTTTTTCGAATATGGACGATAGAAATAGGGAAGCAGTTCTTTTGTTTGACGAATTTTCAATAAAAAGAGCCCTTCAATACAATATTGTTTTGGATGAAACTCAGCGCTTTGTTGACAATGGAATTGAAAAGACTGAAAAGGCATACGAAAATAATTCGTCAACGCAGGCGTGCATAAAGTTAGCAATAGCGCAACCGAAGGGGTACCCCCGAAATAAACATAAGTCTCTCAATAAAGTTTTTATATAGGACTAAATTTTGAAAATTTTTAATTTTTTATTGAATAAATAAAAGGCTACCTCATATTTTGTATTGAAATCAAACGCATAGTAAATATGTATTATATGACTTTCATAAGAACTTTTTACGCAGACCCTTGAAAAAAATGTTAACTCCGTGCCTTAAAGACATTGGTTGTTTACGTTATCATTTGCCTTCTGTATTTCTTTCCATTTCTTTGCTTAAGCATGACAATGTCATTAGAATTTAGAAGTACTCTAACTTTCCCCTTGACATCATCGGTGAAAACATTAATGAATTTTTCCTTTATGCGAAAAAGTCCGGCTGGGTTTGGTTATTTTCTACTATTACACGTGGTATATTCTCTCCATGATATGCATGAAACTCAGAAAGAGGGAAGTGAGAAAATTGCGAAATGCCGTTACGTTCAATCAAGAGTAACTGAGCCTTTACTATTGATTTGTTTCTACACGAGTAAGCATCAAATATTAAATAAAGCGTTTAAGCAGGATTACATAAGATCCTTCGCTTTTTATTAGATAAATTTTTTGGTGCCTCCTGTGAGGAACTCATCGGCTTTGGCGTGATATACAACCCGATTCTGAATATTCCTGGGGAACAAATTCCCGGGGAATTTACTTTTCTCGAGACTAAAATTCTCCATTTTTAAATAGATAGGGTAAGGAAAATTATGGGTATGGGTCAAATACCCATTACCCATCAAATTCCTTCCCAAAAATATTAAAAAAAGAGGAATTTTACTCTCGAGAAAAGCAAATTCCCCGGGAATTTGTTCCCCAGGAATATGCAGAATCGGGCTGATAGTGATTGATCATTTTCATAGAAAATTGAATTGTATATGCAACATTACATTGAAAATGGCAACAAAACACGGTAAGTTTAAATTTATGTACTATAGGCTGTTTGCGTTTTTATTCGTTGCACGTGCAGTTCAGTGCTTATAGAACTGCTTTAATAATTGAAGAAATTGCAATTTACTTATTTCAGTTGATAAAAGCATTTCCGGAATGAGACATTATGCTGACTCACTGAGAGAATTGCAGTTGCAGTATTTATTTGCAATATGGCAGTGTGACGATCCACTTCAACAGAGTTCGATCTAAGTAGCTCAATTTGTATAAACAAATAGTTTTCATTATTGTAAATGAAAAAGAGAAAAGGAATATTCGGTGTTAGAGAAATAAATATAGACTGAAATAAATAACTTCCTTTTAATTAAGTTGTTCTTCCTTCTGGGTAAGAAGGATTTTAGAAGAGTGAAAGGAACCGGGCTCTTTTGGTAGTCACAATCCAGCGATACGAACGGAGGTCGCCTGCAAATTCGTAAGCCGGGGCATTGTGCATGTACGTGCACAAGGTGTTAGATTGAAGAAAAAGGAAGTGATTGAACGATTGCAACATCATTTCACACCTTTCTATAGAAACAATCGATTGAAAGATATCCCCACGAATGTTTTGTTAAAAGAGTTAATTGCGCATTCATTTATCTAAGGAAGCAGAGACAAAATCGAAATTCAATTTAAAAAATATATTTCAGAAAAAAAAAGAATAATAATTCAATAATAATTGAAAATTTATATTAATGCATAAGAATGTTGAAATGTTTTCAGTTTTCAGGAATTCGTCTTCTTACGTACGTCCATCAACTGCAAGAAGACTTCTAGCTGCGCATGTAGCATTCAATGCAGATGGAGATGAATATGAAGAACAACCAAACCTGCAAACGAATTCATATCTGAACAACAAATCAAATGATGCTAATCAAATGCAGAATCCTTTATGGACTTCAGAATTTACTGAAAATTTCTTAATACATTTAAAACTTAAAATTAAAAAGTTATACGACTTTTCAAAAGGTAACTATTTTTTAATAATAATAAATTTTAATTGAGGGTAGAAATACATTATCCTTAGACATGTTATGTCTCACACTTTCGTTCTATGTTCAATAATCTGTTATTCATTTATTTATTTAGTTCCATTTTTAATTTCAGTTCAAACTGACGGAGAACAATGTACATACAAGAATTTAAATAACTCTTTGCGAAAAATTTATAATAGCCTTAAAAACACTGGCAAGAAATCTACATTCTGTTATTGCGAACATGTATGTTAATATACGATTACATTACAGGATTAAATTATTTATATATATGTATATATTTCAGGACTCAAGTGAACCAATCGTATTATGCTCCAATTCCGACAAATGTTTTTTGCTATTTTTTCACAAAAATTGCACAACAAACAAAAACAATGAAAATTTAAACTGGGTATGTCTAATGATACCAACTGTTTGGGAAGAAAAAGCAGAACTTCGGCCACAAATCGAATTCAAAAGGCAGAACTATTCAGAACATGGGCTAGAAAAATCAGAACATAAATCAGAACAAAAATCAGACTACATTTTAAAATCTGAATGTACATTTTAGTACATTTTTTACACCTCTAGGCAAATCTTAACAAAAAATAAGGGCCAGTTATTAAAACATTAGGGAAATCAAACCAAATTAACCTTATTTTTGAGAGCACTTTTATTAAAACAACAATAAAACCTAAACCTCAGGATTCTGCTGAACATAAAAAAAAATAATTTCCATAAAATTAAAACTTTTATATCCCCGATACTGGCTACTCATTTCTTCTGAATCATTTATGCACACCGATATAAGACTTCCTCCAGGGCACTATGTGTCAGCTGGCCGCTTTTTTTGACAAAAAGTCGAAATTTTTGTGTAGTAATTTGGAAAAAATTAGTATGCATATAGTAAGAAAATACTCTGACCATTATAAAAACGACTTCATTTTTTTCTATTGGTAACCCTTTTAATTTGACACCTGTCAAAGTTCACAAAGCAAACAACGTGCGGCTTGGCGTTCCAAATAATTGAAATTAAGTGAGATTGTCTGTTCAAATTTTTTAATCAATTTCTTCGAAACTAAATTTTTTTAAATATGGATAGTAGCATTCAGGTATGTATGTACATTGTACAATAAAGCCTCATCACTCTTTTGTGTGGGTTTTTTTTTAGTATATGAAACAAGTTAAGCTAAACACTTGAAGCTTTTTTAAATAAATTTTGGAATTTTCCTTATGTTCTGTGAGAACAAAAAATATGAAGCAGTCCTCGGCAGTCCATAAAACCTATACAGAAATGAAGCTTCAGACTGTTGTCTATTAAGTCCCAAACAAAACGAACTCACACACCGATTTTCATTGAAAAAAATTAGGAATTGCGGATGTTGGACGCTTTTATGTGTTGTCCCGAACACACGCTAGTACTGGAGGTACCCTTAAAAATCTTCCAATAAAAATTTAATTTTAAAATCGATCTAAGAGTTGTTCTCTGCACCTTTGTGCAAAAATTCGATGCTCTTTCTCCTTTTCTAGACTTTTTGCCAAAAAAATGACATTCTAGCCCTTAGTGCAGTGGTGGCTTGCTGAAGTGCTTGTGCTGTTAGCACTTGCAGTGGCTGCCGTTACTTCTTTGCTTGCTTTAAAATCATATTTCGATTGATCATGTAAAATTGCGTTTGTTCAAGCGAAGAAAACGAAGAAGAAAATGAATAAGCGAATAGGGATGTCACTGTATGTCTTATAGTGTTGCAATGTGCTTCGATATATATATGTATATGCTATCGATTATTCGATTTTAAATTTAAAAAAGAAATAATGGGTGATGTTCATTTAAATCAGTGCTTGCCAGCACGACCACTAGCACAATTTCTCTCATTCTTCACATGTATGTGTGCTTAAGAGGCTTCGTTCATTGCCGCTGCCAAACTGATTGAATTCTCTCGCTAACACAGACGCTGTGTGCGAGAAGCAACAACAAAGAAACAACAAAGCCGCAATACTCAGCTTTGTATGAAAGAGTATTACGCTGGCAAGCACTGATTTAAATGAATGTTGGTGGACATGCGGATTCCCATATTGAGATATCGATGGAAAATCAGAACAAATCAGAACACATTCCGGAAAATCAGAGTTCTGATTTTTCTTAAAACTAAATCAGAACTGGCTTCTGCAAATCAGAACTTGTCCTGCCTAAATCAGAACAGTTGGTATCATTAGGTATGCCCAATTTGCATTGCTAATCAGTTGATAGTAAGTTATAATAAATATTTTATTTTAAATATTTAAAAATATATTCAAAAGGAAAAGTACAAATTATAATATAACGAGATCGTGGAGAAAAAGGGAACATGGACGGATGGAGCAGAACATAAATTTTTAAATAATAAATATAATACAATAGGGGTATTCACAAAGGCGTCGAAAGTAGGAAAGTCGGAAAATCGGAAAATTTTAAATGTTAAAAAGTTGTGCAAAATACAAAAAAGTTTAAAAAGTTTTTAAGAAGTCGCAATTTTCCGACTTTCCAACGTTTTTAACAGCCTTTGTGAAACCCTAATTAATTGTTACGTGATATGCCTACAAAGAAAAAAAATGTGAGAATAGAAAAGTGTAAATATGAATTTTTTTAAAAAAAAAAAAATCAAAGAATTCCAAGTGTTTCTACCTACGGCAAGTGACGACCTAATCAAGTAAATACGTACCACTGACAAACACATCTACACTTCATGAACATACATAATATCACCCTTAATCTACTCCTAGAAAGACACAAAAATCATGAGCTCCACGGCAGAAAAGTTGGCTCTAATCAATAATCGAATGCATGCTAAGACGATCCAAAGGGCGAGTATAGTCAACAAAACAAAACTACTCCCAGCCGATATGATCGAGGATTACAAGAAAAAGGCTCAATAAAAAGATTTTGTGCTCATAGCAGCTGTCATTTTCCGAAAACCATTCACTGTACTCTAAGTGTTTTTCGGTTTCAGAAATGCATTTTTAAAATATTTTTCCTTTAATTTGTGCAGAATGCGGAGTTTTATAAAAGAAACTTTTAAAAATCTCGAAGTGATTTCTTACTAATTTGAAGAAGAAGTCAGAAGGGGCCTTCAGTTTCAATGAATTACTCATCGAAGCATAGTTCTTATTTTGTAAAAATAACTCAGAGGAGTCGATATACTCTTCATCTTGTCTTAAGAGCTGTGAGTATTTCGTACAATCATGTTTTTGCATGGTGAATATTTGAGTTCTTTAGAGCTTTCTGACGTCATCCCTAACATCAGGCGCGATGTGAGCATGACATACGTCATATGCAGGATACTACGACACGACATAGGCGTCAGTGAGCTAAATAAGTACTTAACATTTCCCATGCCCCATGTTTATAGAAATGCACGTGGGTATCAGCTGGCTGCTCTAATGCACACGCGAGATAGATCCATAAGTAGTATACCCTCCATCCTACACACTCGGGAGGCTGCCCCCAGCGCATCGAACGTTCTTAAATACGCGACAAAGAACATGCAGAGAAAAACTGGCGTACCTAAAACACACGTGAAACCAATCATGACGTTATACGCTATGCAACTTTTCAGATCGACATTAGTTACATATGGAACATGGTAGAACTCAACTATTAATCAACATTGTCTGTATTTGCGTGAATACTATCTAAATGCCGACGTGTATATACACATTTCATCGATTTATATAAGACGTTACTTATATATACAACGATTCATTAGACTCAATCTGAGATAAGAATATATGTGATACCATCGATTTATTTACATCGCAACAAGGTACATTTTCAATTTAATAGACACTATATGTCAAATACGGAAGACATACTAAATACTAAGGAAGAAGAAGCCAACGAACACATGACTGAAATTTTGAATTTTTGATGATTTTTGTTTTTGCTTTTGATTGAATATTGTCTACTTAATTTCTCTTGAATATATAATTAAAAATTTACTTCGCATCTTTCTAAGTCCCAATTTTTCCGCCTGCGACAGGAATCGAACTCGAGCCCTCCAGGTTACAACTCACAACACGCTCCCATTACGCCACGGAGCATATTGTATATGGTTAAAATATGAAAATGCGAGTTCTCTTTCTTAAAGGTGTTAACGCTTTTGAAGGAACATTAGATAAATTTTAAGCTTAAAAAATTATTGGGAAAGTATTTTCAGTTTTTTTGAACCTGATGTTTTCTGCGTTATCTTGTCCATAATCCAAATGCAATTGTCAGAGAAAATTGCCTTTCTGTTGCAGCAGAGCTATGAGGCAACGATAATATATCGAAAACAAAATCTGACAATTCTTTATAGGAATATTCTCCTATTTGAATTTTGAATTTTGGAAATATTTTGAAAGGGAAAGTGTGAAACTGTGCTAAAACTACAATTAATAGCCAAATAAAAAATAAAATCGTCAAATAGCCAAACGAATTTTTTGAAATCAAAAATAGCCAATTTTAGCTTATAATATCCATAGCGGCAAGCTGTATAAAACGGGCCTGCCGCTAGTGCTCGCGCTCACTTGCAATTCGGAATTCAAGCAAGTAAGACATATGGGAAGCATTTTCAAATTAATATTAAAGTTTTAAGCAAAAGTTCAGAAAAATCCCACGGCGAAAAATATGGAAAATTTAAAAAATGTGGTAGATGATCGCAAAAGCGGCGTGAAATGTATAATTGATTGTTGTCAACGAAGTTACAGGGTTGGGTCAGAAGATTTCTCTGTTAGACTATTTAGATTCCCTAAAAATGAAGAAACGCGGAAAATATGGATGGAAAAGTGCAACCTCTCGAGAGTGACTGCTCCGAAAAAAATGCCAATTTGCGACCGTCATTTTGAAATGAAGTACTTGGGGAAAAAATATCTCAAATCAAATGCTATTCCGACGTTGAACCTTTCAGAAGGAAATCTTCTTTTACCGGCAGAATCTACAATTTTGGAAATGTTTATGATTTTGTAGAGGATGCGGAAGGTTTGACAGAATTTCAAGCGGGACGAGCTCATAAACAGAGCGAATCGCATGCACAGAAATCATCGTCCACCTCAAATTTGTGTGAAAATTGCATCAAGAGCGCGAAAAATGAATCTTTTTATCGTAAAATGCAATACAAGGAGGCAATTGAACTAAGGAAACAAATAGAAAAGTACAAGCGTCTTGCAAAACAATTCACGATTCAAAATGATTTGTTGCGAAAGGAAAGAAAAAAGAATTTGATTTTGAAACAGGCTTGTAAAAAATTGAAGAATGTTTCTTTTGCCATTGATAGTTTGCCGCATGTTTCCGAAAAAAGTAAAGTTTTTTGTAAAATGCTTGTAAGCGATAAAAAGATATGGAACCCTGAAGAAAAGGTTATTTCCCAAAGCATACATTTTTACTCTGCCAGAACTTATGATTTCTTACGAAATGACCTGAAATTAAATCTGCCATCCAAGGCATCATTAGCGCGGTGGGCCCCTTTAAAGCATGTGACACCAGGACTAAACACAGCTTTGCTTAGCAATTTAAAAACAATTTTTTCGAATATGGACGATAGAAATAGGGAAGCAGTTCTTTTGTTTGACGAATTTTCAATAAAAAGAGCCCTTCAATACAATATTGTTTTGGATGAAACTCAGCGATTTGTTGACAATGGAATTGAAAAGACTGAAAAGGCATACGAAAATAATTCGTCAACGCAGGCGTGCATAAAGTTAGCAATAGCGCAACCGAAGGGGTACCCCCGAAATAAACATAAGTCTCTCAATAAAGTTTTTATATAGGACTAAATTTTGAAAATTTTTAATTTTTATTGAATAAATAAAAAGGCTACCTCATATTTTGTATTGAAATCAAACGCATAGTAAATATGTATTATATGACTTTCATAAGAACTTTTTACGCAGACCCTTGAAAAAAAAATGTTAACTCCGTGCCTTAAAGACATTGGTTGTTTACGTTATCATTTGCCTTCTGTATTTCTTTCCATTTCTTTGCTTAAGCATGACAATGTCATTAGAATTTAGAAGTACTCTAACTTTCCCCTTGACATCATCGGTGAAAACATTAATGAATTTTTCCTTTATGCGAAAAAGTCCGGCTGGGTTTGGTTATTTTCTACTATTGCACGTGGTATATTCTCTCCATGATATGCATGAAACTCAGAAAGAGGGAAGTGAGAAAATTGCGAAATGCCGTTACGTTCAATCAAGAGTAACTGAGCCTTTACTATTGATTTGTTTCTACACGAGTAAGCATCAAATATTAAATAAAGCGTTTAAGCAGGATTACATAAGATCCTTCGCTTTTTATTAGATAAATTTTTTGGTGCCTCCTGTGAGGAACTCATCGGCCTTGGCGTGATATACAACCCGATTCTGAATATTCCTGGGGAACAAATTCCCGGGGAATTTACTTTTCTGGAGACTAAAATTCTCCTTTTTTAAATAGATAGGGTAAGGAAAATTATGGGTTTGGGTCAAATACCCATTACCCATCAAATTCCTTCCCAAAAATATTTAAAAAAGAGGAATTTTACTCTCGAGAAAAGCAAATTCCCCAGGAATTTGTTCCCCAGGAATATTCAGAATCGGGCTGATAGTGATTGATCATTTTCATAGAAAATTGAATTGTATATGCAACATTACATTGAAAATGGCAACAAAACACGGTAAGTTTAAATTTATGTACTATAGGCTGTTTGCGTTTTTATTCGTTGCACGTGCAGTTCAGTGCTTATAGAACTGCTTTAATAATTGAAGAAATTGCAATTTACTTATTTCAGTTGATAAAAGCATTTCCGGAATGAGACATTATGCTGACTCACTGAGAGAATTGCAGTTGCAGTATTTATTTGCAATATGGCAGTGTGACGATCCACTTCAACAGAGTTCGATCTAAGTAGCTCAATTTGTATAAACAAATAGTTTTCATTATTGTAAATGAAAAAGAGAAAAGGAATATTCGGTGTTAGAGAAATAAATATAGACTGAAATAAATTACTTCCTTTTAATTAAGTTGTTCTTCCTTCTGGGTAAGAAGGATTTTAGAAGAGTGAAAGGAACCGGGCTCTTTTGGTAGTCACAATCCAGCGATACGAACGGAGGTCGCCTGCAAATTCGTAAGCCGGGGCATTGTGCATGGTACGTGCACAAGGTGTTAGATTGAAGAAAAAGGAAGCGATTGAACGATTGCAACATCATTTCACACCTTTCTATAGAAACAATCGATTGAAAGATATCCCCACGAATGTTTTGTTAAAAGAGTTAATTGCGCATTCGATTTATCCTAAGGAGAGCAGAGACGAAATCGAAATTCAATTTAAAAAATATATTTCAGAAAAAAGTAAGAATAATAATTCAATAATAATGGAAAATTTATATTAATGCATAAGAATGTTGAAATGTTTTCAGTTTTCAGGAATTCGTCTTCTTACGTACGTCCATCAACTGCAAGAAGACTTCTAGCTGCGCATGTAGCATTCAATGCAGATGGAGATGAATATGAAGAACAACCAAACCTGCAAACGAATTCATATCTGAACAACAAATCAAATGATGCTAATCAAATGCAGAACCGCGGTTTATGGACTTCAGAATTTACTGAAAATTTCTTAATACATTTAAAACTTAAAATTAAAAAGTTATACGACTTTTCAAAAGGTTACTATTTTTTAATAATAATAAATTTTAATTGAGGGTAGAAATACATTATCCTTAGACATGTTATGTCTCACACTTTCGTTCTATGTTCAATAATCTGTTATTCATTTATTTATTTAGTTCCATTTTTAATTTCAGTTCAAACTGACGGAGAACAATGTACATACAAGAATTTAAATAACTCTTTGCGAAAAATTTATAATAGCCTTAAAAACACTGGCAAGAAATCTACATTCTGTTATTGCGAACATGTATGTTAATATACGATTACATTACAGGATTAAATTATTTATATATATGTATATATTAGGTGTAGTAAAAAGAAATCCATTATTTTTCCAATAGATGGCGTTATTTATCTGCATCTCGCGTTGTATAAGTCCGATCGTGTTCCGCAGGGGGCATTAGAAAGATGAAATTTCCTACTAAAAAAGCTTTTTTGACACTTTTTTGATTGATTGATTCAGTTTTGTTTGAGAGCTTGTCAAAGTGGACATCAGCAAAGAGAAAATTCGCTACATTTTACAGTTTTTCTTCGATAAGGGAGAAAACGCAAGCCAGGCGGCTGAAAATGTGAATAGCGTTTATGGCCTATACTGTAACAGCCAATCATGCGCAATTTTGGTTTCGTCGATTCCGTTCCGGTAACTTCTATGTCAAGGATGCACCACGCATGGAAGGCAAATTGTCGAAAATGTCGATCAAAATCATGGAAATTATCGAGTCCGACCGTCATGTTAGCACTGTTTCGATTGCAAAAGAGCTAAAGATTGCACAAAAAAACCGTTTGGAACCATTTGAATAAGGCTGGTACACAAAGAAGCTCGATGTATGGGTGCCACACGAGTTAACGCAAAAAAACCCATAGACCGAATTTCCATCTGCGAATCGCTGCTGAACCGCAACAAAATCGACCCATTTCTGAAGCAGTTGGTGACTGTGATGAAAAGTGGGTCACTTACGACAACGTCAAGCGAAAACGGTCGTGGTCGAAACACGGTGAACCGGCGGAAACGGTGGCCAAGCCAGGATGACGGCCAGGAAGGTTTTGCTGTGTGTTTGGTGGGATTGGCAGGGAATTATTACTTGAGCTGCTCCCGTACGGCAAAACTCTTAACCGGAACTCTACTATCAACAATTGGACCTCTGAAGGAAGCAATCGCCCAAAGCGGCCAGCTTTCCAATAGGAGAGGAATTGTGTTCCATCAGGACAACCCAGGCCACACACATCGATAGTGACTCCCAAAGCTCCGGAGTTTGGTTGGGAGGTTTTCTGCACCACCTTATAGTCCGGACCTGGCACCAAGTGATTACCATCTGTTCCTGTCCATGGCGAACAATTTTGCTGGTGAAACATTCGCTTCAAGAGAGGCTTCTGAAATTCGACTGTCTCAATTTTTTGCTAATAGGAACGAGGGCTTCTATGAAGAGGCATAATGAAATTACCTTTAAAATGGCAACAAGTTATC